>AXCM01004415.1:0-22070 GCA_000473375.1 Anopheles culicifacies | reverse complement strand
TAAGAATGTGCGGAATTCGTGCTCTCCTTCTGCACCAAATCAAGGGCAGGTATTCAGCTGAGCGTGAACCAGTTACGCCGGTGGTGGATTCAACCAAAGTCACAGCATGATCGTCAACCTTTCGTCCAATGGTCGCGCTGGGTGGGAGACTTCTGATTTTTACAACACCAGAAATTCTCCACCAGGTGAAGAAACTCCCGAGCCACACCCGTCCTTGACATCGATCCGGCCTGCTCGATGGCAATGAACTTCCGCGCGATTACTCACCCAACCGAGCTGAGCTAATCTGCCACACGCCTGTTCGCAAACTTATGCTAAACAGATGAGTAAGCATCGCCTTCCGCCATCGACCCCCATTGGGCGGTAAACCGTTTGGAATTGCTTTTAAAACTATCGAAAACAAAGCATACCTACCCACAAAATTGGGGAATCACTCCGGGACGGTGTTTGTCCCCGTTTAAAGAATCTACGTCGCAAATAAATAGATTCGCCAAACGGGGCGACCCGGTATCGATCCTACCCGGGTTCCGTGTGAAAGTGGGTCAACCGGTAGTCTATCAGGCGCAAAATACCTGCCAAAACATTCCACAAGAATGCACACGGCCGCTAAAGAAGAATCGTCGACAAGTTTGAAAACACCTGACATAGATGGGCGGTTGGATGAGCAATACCCACTCGGATTGTACTACGCCGTAGCGCCGCCACTTGTGACAAATTGACGCAACGCTGTAAATGGGACACATCCGAGTTGTGTGGCGTGCCGGACCAAAGATCTTGGCCATCCGATTGCGATGATTGCATACGTCGCTTGCGGATTATTATGAATGAAGAAGTGTGCCCAGAATGGGGGGTGGGTGGGAGGTTCTTGACCACGCTTTAATCCGTCAAATCTGCGACGCACTCAGACCGGTGTCAATGGCCCCAAACTGGAACCCCGAGCGCTTACTCATCGACCGCGCGGGTGTGAAATGCGCCACGTTCCGGCTCCGGGTGCGTGTCCCCCCTTCTTAGCACGGCTGTCATTTAAATTTATGCAGCTTTTGTGATGGGAATAATACCTTACGAAATCGGATCCGATGACAGCTGGACAGATGCGTCTCAGATTGGGAACGTTTTAAGTTCTACCAAAGCAACTCCAAGATCGCTGCACATCGTGGAACTGCACTTGACAATGCAGCCCGGCGGCGTTCGAGTCACGATATGAGCAGCATTAAATGCTGTGATTCCGACTCTTCAGTAATTCGTACACATGAAGCGGATCGTTTGTCAGGGCATGTCCATCATGGGGCCTTTTTTCGAGGTGCTTTTAGCATCTTCCGAGCGCTCGGAGGGGGGGGATAAATACACAAGAAGACAGTGGTGGTCAGAGAGTTCCTGGACTCCCGTACCGGGAGGAGTGAAGAACGCTTTGCTTGGAATGTTACGAAACCTAAAGAATGCCCCTTGTGCTCAACACGTGTGCCGTCGTGTTAGTGCGATTGTCTGAATACTCATATTTACCCATCCTCCTTCTCGCTCGCCCGTGTCTCCAGCAGATTATCCAAATAGGGAGTGTGCGGGAATGCCTGGTGGACTCGGGAAGTGAAAAGTGAGTAAGAAAGGCACGTAATAACGCTTCTTGCGGTGGTGTTTTGCGATGTTTTGCTTTTTTTTCAGAACACCGATGAGCCGTACGAAATTGGCGAGGTGAACGTTCTGTAGTAGTAGGCACACCGTCACATACCCCCGCGAAGATGTCCACAATTACCCCTTTTTTCGTAATGCGCGTTCCTCCTTCTGCGGGCGTGTTATTCAATCTAAACGGCAAGTTTAATGCTTTCCAGTTTTACTCACGCACACACACACACACACGCATACAGAAGGTAGCGTTTTTCGCTTCTTCACCCCGTGGTTTGCGCCTCTAAATGGGCCTCAGTATTTATGAGTTTGGTGGACAAAAGAAGCAATCAATTTAAATAAAAGTAAACTTTTATTCAAATTCCTCGCAAGGGGTGAAGGAATTTATTTGCTCTACGCGGTGGAATGATGAAAGTGGGAAAGAATTCGAACAAGAAGGAACTCCACGACGTTGAGAGAGGGTTGTATGCGCAAAAAAGAGAATTACTGTGTAAGTGACAGTGGTTTCTTCTCTCCTTTCACGAATTCTTGCAAGGAGAAATGAGTTTTCTGAAAAGCTTTCTCAATTTCTTTTTTATACAAAAGATCCGGAAATTAGGAAAGACTCCAATACAACTTAAAAATAATTCACTTTAAGCCGAAACCCCCATAACTTAAGATATGAAAAATAGATTCTACAGTTTTGTTCTATTCAAGAATGTTTGAGGAAGTTTGTCAAACATCTTTACAGCTGAGATGCCATCTCAGTCGCTCATCTCAAGTCTAGTTTTCTACGTAACAGTGTAACCTCACTTATCATGCGCGGCCATCCATTAATCTCGCGTAGCCCCTCTACCCCGACTGCTCACAACCCCACACACACCTTAAGCGCGTTTGCGGTGGTTTGTTCTTTCTCTATTTTTTATGCGTTTTATGTTTTTAATGCTTCTTTCATAAGCCGGTTGATGCTGATATTATCGATACGTGAGACTCGAGTGCTGGCTGCCGCTCATTCGAATAACGGCATCTCTCTTTTGTCAATTTCGACCCCCTCACCAACCTCCCTCTCCTTCCCCTCCTCTCCCATTCTTATGCCAGCAACATAACATGCGTGTACACACACACACACACGCACACACGCACCCCGGTACACTCATCTTGTATGCCAAAGTTCTGCGGGAGTGGCCGGACCGGTTCGACATACCGTCCTAGCAGTTGGATTTTTGGTTTTTGGCCCGTTCCTTTTCGGAAACACGTTTTCGGTGGCCAACGCCTCGGCGTTGCGGACGACGCCTTTCAGCTTCCAAACAATCCGGACCCGCCCGTACGTACACCGGGTATGACGACCAAAACAAAAGGCAAACAACCTTAGCGCGCGGCAACGAAAACGGAAAAAAAAAGGAACGGGAATGACCCGCGAGAACCGGACCGGCCCAGATAAGCCAACGTGGAAAAGTGAAGGCAATTTGGGGGAGCAGAAGAGGAGAGGGGGGGGGGGATAGTTGGCAGGAGGACAAAACACACAACAAAACATACACGCATTTCAATCATGTGACGTCGGTGCCCGTCGTCTCCTGCTATTACCGCAATGCCACCCCACTCACAAAACAGGTTGTAATCTTCCAGGTTTTCCCTTGGCACTTCGAACGCAGGACACAACGCAGTAAACGCGCAAAAGTCCACTTTCACATACGGTGGTCCTGGTGGAACTGCGTGAAGTAGCAACGCACTGAATTCTGTTGTATTTTTTTTTTCGGAGTTGATCGACTCACCTCACAGTTCGGTTAATGATAAGCTGTCAAAGCAGACAAAATCATGCTACAACCAACCCGTTCTCCGTTGCTCCGAACACCCAGCCAACCCAGAATTCAGAGCCCCGCAGGGATTGGCCCAATAATGATCAGCGACAGCATAAAACTCTGAGGTGGAAAGAAAAACCCCGGATTTTAACCGAAAACGAACCACGAAAGAATAATTCATCACGCACGCATACGCATTTCCTGGACGGAGCGCTACCACGATTGAGCGCTCCAAATTATGAGAATTGTCGTGCACGTGACGCAAACGGAAAACGCAACCTGCATCCCCGCAGGCACCGAGAATGTCTCACTCGTGAAATGTATCTCTTTTTGGGTAAATTGTAGATAATTTGCTTTCTCCAATCTTTCGACCACTACTGGTGTGTTGGTGGAACTGTATATAATGATAGCGATCTCTTGCTTAAATAAAACAGCTCTTAACGAATTGGTCCACTTGTACGCATGCACTTAGATAAGCTTGAAAGCTTTATGAACGCTTTACCAGCTTTATCGTCCTCGGGGGTTGGAACTATCGATAAGGAACGCAAATCACGAACATCTGCCTTGTCTTGTACTCCGAAAGCGACCTCCTGGAACACTGAGAGGCACTAATGGAGTGCGGAGGAATAGGGAAGATATATTCGATACCACTATTGCCCGCTAACCCCTCACAAAAGGGATAGAGGGATCTTCCACAACATGGCGAATGTTTCCGCAAGGTTGCACGTGTTTTAGCTTCCGACTTCACCGAGCTCTAAAAGCAATGCTCTGCACCCGGGTGCTACCAGACCGGAACCATGTTCTGTTCTGTGCTCGGCTCCAAGCGGCATCAACTTATCAATGCACATTCGTGCACTTGCACAAACATTCACTAACCCCCACATCCGCAACAGTGTATCGGTGGGGAGAAGAATACCTAGACCAAAACCTGCCTACCACAAGGCATGGAAGTTATTCTTAGCCGAGCGAGTGCGTATCATGTAACCTCTCTGTGTGGAAGACCAATCGCAATCGAAGCATGAAACGCTCCAGACTTGTACACCGGATCACTTCCACATGTGGTCACTCGCTCATAGACCATTCGTTGGTAGGTTCTTCACCGTAAAAAAACAACAGATACCCAAACTCAACGTTTAATAACGCGAATCGCGAATCGCCAAATGGTTAACATCTCGATCGACCCCAGCTAAAACTCATTACCTTTTTTTTGTTGCTTCCTCTTCGAGCTAGACGCAGACAACCCCATCCGCTACTGGAACCTGAAGCGTCCGAGTGAAGTGAGCAGCAGTTGCATACCTCCCTAAGGTTATGTAATTTTCGTTATCAGTCATGGGGAAAACAGGTTTTCCGCTTGCACGCTTGAAACAACTTCTAAAACATAATAATAATAAGTCGTGCACCCTGTCGGTCTTATTCTACTGGTTCTCGGTATCGTGAGTCCAAGCCATTCGTTGGCAAACTTTCTACGGAGGTAAGGTACTGCGAGATAGTATGCTAAAACATGAACACTGAGGAACTCCAGCGAACTCAGCTATCTGAATGACTCTGCAATTAGCACTCCTAATCGAAATAGTTCCGTGCTGTGGTGGACAGTTTTCCAAAAATTCTTTCAAATTGTACAGTTACAAGTCACGCATCAAAGACGACACTAATAACCCGTCTAAGAACGTCCAAAGTTAGATGTGGATTGTGACGGAATTCTGAGGATACTTTCATTTGGTTCCAAATCTTGGATAAGTTGGAACTCTGAACTGGACCGGGGTTACATTCTGCCAAACGATTACGACACAACGCACACGAACGGCAACGTAATCGAGAGGCTGCGTATGTAGGTCAGCGATCGTTAGCCAGGGAGTTGCCCTCCCCTGCATCACATTGCTAGCCGGAACTGGTTGTTATGTGGCATTGACCAGAGATTTGTACAGTGCAAAAAGAAAGACACAAAAGCGCGAGAGCACCACTCCCCGGCTGGTAATAATCTTGCTGTCTGACGAGCATCAGCGATCGATCGAATTAAAATGCAAACCTGATGAACGGACGTCGAGGTCTTTCCCGGGGTGTGCAATTTTCGAACGCAAATGCCTTACCGCTGATCCGGTGTGGAGCTTTCGACGCTCCAGTTGCAGCTAATTTGCAGCCTTCGGAACACGCTCGATCGTTTGCCGAATTAGACCCAAAACATGCCGGCGCTCGTACGGTAGCGGCCAAAGAAATGGACAACCACAACAAGCCACATGCTGGGCGGGGGGATTGGAGGCTTTAGAAAAATCACTTAAAAACTGACATCAAGCACACGCGTCCACCCGTCATCCGTGAGGCTTAGTGCTCCACCATAAATCAACATGCGTTCCCTTTTTTGCCGGATTTTCGCAAAGGTTTTTGTCACACTTCTACCAGGACTGGCCACCAAAAAAACACCAAGCTCAAACACTGCAAAATCCTCATCCCCAAACACACACGGGGTGTTTTCTACTTTGTTTTTCCCAGCCCCTGGTTCTCCTTGCTTGAGAAGCCTTACAATGGCTGTAAAACCTCTGGTCCCAGCGACACACGCAGAACTGTTGAAGGAGAAATTGCGTTATGCAACGGCACTCTAAAACGCGCAGTTTGTGGTTCCACTGATTTATGGCAGTATGAGTATTACGATAGCATTCTTACGAATGATGTGTGTTATATTACCGCTGTAAAGTTTGCTCGTGCCGAAAAAGTTGACCCCCGAATCTATCGTTACATTCAGCGGAAGAAGTCGTTTTAGTTCGGCCAAATTGAAAAAAAAAACCGCACGGACAAGAACACGGACAAATGCCGTTGCGGAGATTCTATCATACGCCTGACACATATCGGGTTATGTCATCGTGACTTTTGATGTCTTTCTCATGTGTTGCGCTGCTTGCGCTGTTCGGACGGACTTGGCCCAGAGGAATGCATCCTGTGCTGTATGTGTTTTCGGTACGTGGATTTGTGTTTATTTGTTTGCTTACTACGGTGGAAGCCGCATACCGCGACCAGTTTCGCTGCATCCGTAGAAGTTCTCAAAAACAAAACGAAAAGAAAAAGGAAAAACAAAAAAACATCCACACAGACAAACATCGATCGCGAGTTATAATTTGCGAGGCAACGTTTTGGTGGACCCGCGTTTGTAGGGCATCCATGTCTATGTAATTACAGTTCAGCATTACACGCCACCGCTAGAATATGATGATGACGAGACGAAGAATCAACCGCTGGGATCAACTCGCAACTCACCGGCACCGGGGAGAGGTGGGTTTTGAGCTCGACGACCTACATAGGCCGCCCGGTGAGGCTTATGGTTGGCGTACCGTGGACCGATTCCTAACCGCAAACATAAACCCACGCAACAAGAGCACTCACTCTCTACGCCACATTTCCGACAGAAGGAAACGCGTAGATGACTCAAGCACCTCTTTACGCAAACCGAGCCGCAGCACGTTTTCACATGGCGAGCTGCTCGGTGGAAGTTTCATTCATCGATTCCGGACGCGAAGAAATTTGATTCGTCCGGCGCCTTCACTTCACACGCCATTGATGTACGACTCCACACTGTGGATACCCCGCGAGTGGGTGCCGTCTCGGGAAATTAAACCTTTACGCGGGAAATTCGATCATCGGTTAGAAAAAAAAGGAAAAAATGGCCACGGGATTCTCATGACCACCTCCATTGGATGGAGGAAAGTACGGTCGTTAAGACACTTCATATTGCAATTTGTTGCAGAAGCAATGAATGAGTTCCAGCTCCAATTTCTTTAAGCTGAGTTTAAGCAAAGTTGAAGCTGTTTTCAGGCCCCGCTTTTGCAAGACTCATTTGAAATGATAAATCTCGTAATATTAATATTATAACTAATTAGCTAAATACCTACGACTTTCAATTACCCATTTCCATAAATATTTCTATTGCCTTAACGAATTGGAAGCATTAGTAAAGTAGCCTCGACTTCCGGAAACCCGTTACAGTGGTTGCTGTTTTGTTGTTAGCGCTCTTCGTTGGCTAAGCTAAGACCCCTCATCAGATGCGGTCGTCGAGAGGAAGGCATCACTTCGTTTCGGGCTATCCATCTTAAAGCACGCGACCGTTATCGTTATGGTGATGAGAGGAAACATTCAAAACCTCGCTACAAATGGGCTGGAAAGCGTCCTCTGCATGAGTTTTAACGGGGGTTTCGTTGTTGTTTTCTTTTTCTGGACGATTTCCCTTAGTTCCGCGTACTGTAGCTCTCGAGAACTCGGGTGATTCCTTGGGGAATACAGCCCAACGTTGTCTGGAGATATCGGACATCCTAGCCAATATCTTTCTAATCACCCATAACGAGCCATATGGTTAACGTCCCGTGCCCTTTGAAAGCTGGAATGTAAATTAGAGAGTCCGAAACGGTTGATAAACCACCCAACAGAGGTCAACCCATTCGGCACGAAGCTATCAGTGACATTTGACGAGCCATGTTGCGTGCGGAAAGGAAATGTGACATTAATCCTATGGCTTGCACGCCCCGGACTCGGAAGAAATCTGACAAACCTGGACCGGATGTGGCTGGTTTGGACTACCTTTGGAAGACAACCAAGACCAAGACCGAAAAACAACTCTTTGATTGATGGTTCCGTTTCGGACGGATGGCTTTCAGTTTGGCCGTTACGGTTGATGGAAGGAACTGTGGAATGAAGTAGCGAAAGAGAACAAACGCAGCAACAAATTTCCAAAAACACACTCACAAATCGCGGTTCGCAAATCGCGATTTGCGAAATTGATGGCAGACTTGCTGTCGGCATCTTGGACCCCTCCGTGTGTGTGAGTGCTGTTTCGTTTTGTATATCTGTGAGTTTTTTTGGAGATTTGCTTTTTCCTGAGAGCTAACTTCCCTCACTAATGCGATGTGCTTCTGCAGAGGCATAACATTATCCTCCAAACAGCAAACAACGAAACTTGCCGCGGAATTGAGAATTAACCTCATTTCATGTGGAATCGTTGCTATTTTTACCCGCACTGCCGTCGATCGTTTGCCACTTTTATCTGTATCTCCTTTGGTTTCTAGCTTAATTCTCCTTTTACATCTCCTTTCGTGACGATCATTCAAGCACGCTCTGCCGGAAAAATGTAAACTTCCAACCACCACGACTACTACCCACATTTTCGGTTGCATTACGGTGAAGGCATCGATGATGAGAAGGAGACCTTCCGCTTTAATTGAATTAGGAAAAACCGTGCATCAAACATTTTCCACCCTGATTCCTGTCTCCCTGGAATGCCTCCCAACCGGTCTGCCTTGCGCCGAATTGGCCAAACGATCGTAAATCTAGCGTGCTCCACACCGTGCACCGTAATGCGCAACCCGCGCCGCCCCCGGATTCCTCGCCAACAAAGCGCGGCTTAATTAAATCAACACGAACCAATCTTTTTGCAACCTGCAATCAATACCCATCCGCCAAATCCAAACCGATCGAACTGCACAAAGATTGGTAGATTATTACAATGTAGCGTCAGAAAATCGCCGGGGGTGGCTTTTGCGTGCTCCACGAGAGAGTGAGAAAGAGTGAGTTTTGCCCTTCACTACCTGGAGTTGGGAATGGACCACCGCAGGAAGGCATCCTCGGATGGGACACAAACGATCCGCAGACAGGATGGCGGCAACAGCTGCACTGGTTTTTACGGAGCTCCCGGCCAAAAGCTCACCACTTCATTTTGCGCTGTGTCGGCCACACTCACCGGTCACGATTCGCCACAGAGTTGCGACCTTCTAATCCTGTCCGATGCCCGTACCCTGTTCGTAGCAAACCTCAGCAGAATTCATCCAGGATCCACTACGATGATGAATGGTGGTGGTCTAAGACTTGGTCTTTGCGAGCGCGGAAGGAACCCGGTTGATGTCTAGGGTCGTTCCGATTGACTCCGATCAATCGATCGGCACGGGCAAAGATCGTGCCTTTCTCCAACGAATAGAGATTATAACCGTTTGGGGTATTCTTCAGCATGAAGAATGCTAGGGAAATTACACTTGTGGAAAGCATTAACTCTTGAGTGCACATTTCCCAATTACTTCAAGCATTTTGTCTCTAAATCTTCAAGAAAAACGTCAGAGACAGTTACCTCAGAAAAACATACTTTAAGTTGTCTATAAAAGTTCCTGGACTTTTTTTTCTTTTATTCCTAAGCTCTTGTAATTATAATAGCCAACAGGAACTATGCCATTTAAGGGATATCTTAATTAAAGAAGATTGGAAACATAACATCTCTCCTGAGAAGCTAAGGTCACTCGCAAAGAAATACTGCCAATGGGGTCTTAACCCTTGGGCCACCGGCATAGAGCCCTACAAGATGCTGCAAACGTGCCAATTGCATACCCCGTATTGACCTCCAGCGAAAGGCACAGCTCACGAGAACCGACGGACAAGTGTATTAATTTGCCCAGCCGTGCCCAACTACCTTCGTACAAGCAAAGGATACCCTCACTCGAGCCAATCCATCTTCACGATCGTCTGATCTAAAAAAAAATACATACACAACCCGATCGTTTGTGATCAAAACGTGTACAGGATCCGGGTGCAAAACTTTCACCAAAAAATCCTGCGAAACAGAAACACGGAATCGATGGCAAACGCACCCGATCGAGCAGTTGATCGCGAGCCGCCCTACGTGTTTGATCTGCGAAAGTGATCGAATTTGTCATGGAGCTGGAGCTTGTTGCACCAGTTTCATGGTTTTAACCTGTGAGACACGGTCGATGGCGTAAAATGGAAGATAATGACCGTCTCTGGGTTTTTCGAGCGTGCGTCGCGTAATTTATACCACCACCGATGTGATCCCGCTCCGAGCAGCCGGCAGTGTCCTGAGATGGAAGAAAGGAAACCGGCGGGCTGCAACAAAACAGTGCTTTACGCAGCGCTTTGGGTGAAATGGTTGGGGGGGGGGGGGGGAAAGGCAACAACACCACACCCCAAACGTGTTGCGAGGGAACAACATGTGGCGGCGACCCTTAGGCCCCGTACACCGCAAGCATTAAACGAGATCGAGATCTCGCAAATCTGAAACTCCCAATGGGCCCGGTCGGCCAGTTGTGATGCCGAACGAAATTTACTGTGAAATGTGTTTTCCTTTCCTTTCTTCATGTGTTTTTTTTTCGTTGTGTTGTTGGTTTTGTTTCATCGCTCGCTCGGTACGCTTCTGGCACGTTTGTCTTATTTGTTCCTGGCCGCAACTCCCGGGCGGGTAATGTTTTGTTGGTTTTAGCTTCTTTTTTTTTCGATGGCGATCGTTATTCCGACGAGTTTATCGTGTACGCAAAGACTGGTTGAAAGAAAATTTAAGACACGTTTTAAAAAATGCCTTAAATTAAGGACTTTAAGCTGAGTTTAAGCTCACCGTTTCCCGATTTCTCGCGGTCGGTTCGAAATTAAATTACCAGTGACCTATGACATATGGCAATCAATTAAGACACTTTGTTTACGAGCTCGAAATTCAGTGCAAATAGATAAATATGCAACATATCGCGGGAAGACAATTTTACATTATGCATTCCTCATTGACCCACATTGCCAGGTGGTGCTATTTCTAGCCACAAGAGTTTGTCTCATTACTCCTCAACGCCGTTTTCTTAAAACACACAACATCCATACCCGCAACACGACCTAGCAGCCTCTCCGAAGACGTCAGTTAGGTTCATTATTTATGATTCGACAACATCCGTCCGGATCGGCGTCGTTTCGCGTTCCGATTCAGTGAATCGTGCGCATAAACGTGCGATGATTACGATATAATTAAAAGCGACTTTCCTTCTCCCCCCGCCAGGCAGCCCGGGCAAAAGGTATCCTTCGCCATCCCGACGGTGACATTTCAGTCGTTAACAGCTTTCGCCTTAGCACCCACACGCATTACTGTCCTTGTTCCGTATGTTTTTTTGTTCAACCGACGCGTCAGAATAGTGCGTTTGCTGCTCCTGAACAACACATTTCTAATGGCCAAGGAATCGAATGGCAGCAAGGAAGGGATGAATGATTTCACACGTAGCTTCGTACGAAATTTTGCTGGAGGTGTTACGCGTCTCCAGCGTGCTTTCCCCATTAGCCGGTTGTTTTCCGATCCCGTGGAGCTACGGAAATAGCATCCGAAACGGATAAAAATAGCACAGACGACACATTCTCGCCTACGCACTTCGAGCGCGAGCGCCCCGTGTCCTTTCCGTGACGCAATCGGGCGACAGGCGAGTGTGATGAATGGGAATGGAATAGAAATTGTTGGTGTGGACGAATAGAGAGAAAAAAAAAAAACCGAAACGACACAAGCTACCTACAAGCTGCTTACGTAGTTTGGATTCCTGGAGTTGATTTCCAGGATTTCTAGAGTTTACCCTTTTAGTTGTTTTGTTTTCTGTGTCTCAGCTTTGTCGCTGGGTAGCAGCAAATCGAATTACATCATCGCCACCCATCGTGGATGGAGAAAAAACGTGCAGCGAATAAAAAGAAAATGAAAAAAAGCAATGTACTACTCCAGCCAACCCACATCACATGGTTTAGACGCACAAAGAAGCGCAAGCACAAGGTTAAGGCAGCGCAGTCCATCGTCAGGAACCACGTCCGTCCAACCTAATCGTAGATCCTTTCCCCTTTCCCCATCTCCCGTCGGACAGTTCGTCGACCCCGAACCCGTAACAAACAGCCCCCGGGTAAAGCAACAGGACATCAGCGACGTACTGCGTCCTTGGACGCCGGTAGGAGGACCTCCATTTGCGCCTACTCCGGATCATCGGTCAGGCGTGAAAATTAAATAAAACATACACCAAGCAACCACCACCCGCGGTGTGACGTGATATTTTTGACGCCAGTGCGCCAGTGTCCTGGCTGGACCGGGGACCGGAAGGAAGTTCCGGTGACACGGACAGGCGGCATAATACACCGACCAAACTCGGAAGTCCTCGAGACGCTTGGTAACAGATTTGTCTGGTGAGTTTCAGTCCTTTTTTTTTATTTTGGTGTCGTAGCACCGGTTCAAAGGGAAAACTTTTTTGAGCAAAAGGCACGTGGCTACTGATAGGATGCTGCATCAAACGAGTGAACGTAATCGCTACCGGACATTTGGTGGAACGAGGTTAACCCTTGGGTGGAAAGGAAGGAGTAAGGATAATTGTTTTGCTAGCAATATTTTCATAGAGATCAGAAAATAATGTAAATATGGTTATTAGAAGTTATTTAACACGTGCACTAAATAATAACGTACTAAAATTGAACGAGTCATATTATTATTTAAGACTAAGAAGCTCCAAACTTTTTTTTTACGTAGAGATTGACGTTTTGCGATCAAAATAATGGAAAGGAATGAAAATTTAAAATTTCTGTAGTAATACACATGCTACGGAACAATGCATCACGACAGTAACAAAAAGCTAGCAAAACATGTAATACAATTTCGCCGCTTTTTAAGGATCATTGAGGAGTAGTCAGAAACGCATTCTTGATGGTTTCGTAAACCAAGCTGTGACCCTTCGACTTGAGGAAGATAAATGAGAGCTGGCTCTAGATGTTCCTACAACTGGCACCGGATGCCGCTCACATTCGAATCCACCCGAGTTAATTTAAAAATTTAAAAGTTGAAAAAGGAAATGTTTCCAACTAGTAGAATACTAAAAAAAGGAAACAAAGCTTAAAAGCCTAGATGTCAACGATAAAAAAATTAAAAATTGTGACATATTTCTTTAAAAATATTGGTTGATAAATTGACTTGCTAACTTTAGCCACCATAAACTCAATTATTCTACAGCTTAGTGTTTTTCTGCGAACTCTTGTGTTAGGCACAAGAACTGAACAAGAGGTATATTCGTCATTTCATCTCGAGGGTTAATTATGATCCTCTTATTTCAATTGCCTGTCCGAACGTCATCACGAGCCGACCGAATTGCGTACAACATCTAATTGTCTCATTAGTAGAACATAGATTTGCAATCAATTCCCACAATTCCTTCTTCCTGTGCCGAACAAAGGAAGAACAAGAAAAAAACAAGCTTACAACAAATAGACAATCCAACCCATTCGAACATTGCTACACAATTGGACTCTTCCGTTTTGCGACCTGTTAAAGACATCGTACCGAAATGTGAACCTCGGTGCGATTGGTGTGGGCGTCCACGTACACGCGCTGTCGTCACACTTTGTTAGTGATAAGCTTATGTGTTGTTTACAATCGATGACGTCATGCGGCCACTGAACGTGGGTCGAAGAAAATGGGAAATCACTTCCATCGCCCTTTTTTTTTTTCGATACGCGCCTGACAACCAAAGGTCAGCAGATAACGAGCGATTGCCGTTTTGCCCATTTGCTTCTCTCATCCGTTTGGGGTTGGGTTTTACTGCCCCCCGGGTGGGCGTACGTGGAAACATATGGTAGCCGAAAAAAGAAGCTTACCTGAAAGTAGAAAAAGGGGGAAGAGAGAGAGGGAGAAAAATGAGTAAGTCTGTGTTGATGCAAAAGAAAAAACGGTAATGGAAAGGAAAAATCTTGTCGATGGAAAGCGTACCGCAAATATTTCTGCACCCGGGAAATGGAAAACCCGTGCAGCCAAACGCCGAATGAAACGAGCGTGAGAACCGTAAGCCCGCACGCTCTTGCTCGCTCGCGCACCACCATTTGACCAAGGGTGGACATCACGGTGTAACGGTGCTTCATCGACATTGGCCCGTCGATGCGGACGCGGCACGGCAGTCGAATAACTCGCGGGGAATGATAATTGACTAATGAGCAGGGTTCGATTGAAAGCGGAAAAAGCCCGTGTCGGCTCTTTGGGTTCGATAGGTGTCCCGCATCGAGCGCATCGTTATGACGCATACCTCCCGCTTTGGCTGACTGTCCCCTCCGACGGGCACAATCTCGCGCCTGTCTTGGCCTGGTAGATTATGCGCCTGCTATACCCCCTATCCGGCGCGTTTCCCATTTCGGGTTTTGCGGTGGTGCATGTAATAAAGCAATCATACAGCAATGAAGACGGATGAGCAATCAAAACGACATAAAAAGCGGTCTGCGGACCAAGGGGGGGAGGGGTAAACCGATTGGTACGGCATGCAGGTACCGGATACGGGAACGCTATGACCATTAGGAAAACTCCAACCAACCCACCGAGGCGAGGTGATGGACAGACTTGAGAATGAGCCGAGAACCGAGAACATTGCCCGCTATTGACATCGGTCGTGCGGGAAGAATGTGTCTTCTTGTCGAGGCGGACCAAAACAACTGTTCTAACAGGCACCAGACGCGACCCGAGGGGGGTAGTAACCTTACGCAACTCGTGTCATCGCGAATGGGAAGGATTGTTTTTCTTTCCATCCTCCTCCCGAAAATTTCAAGGGCTTTTGAAAGCTGTTCATTTCCAAACAGAACGGTACCAACCATTATCAAATCGGAGTTTTTCCCGCCGGATGGTTCGGTTGAAGAACAGTGTGATGTTTTGTTGAATAGAACTCTCTGGCGCTTATAACGTCAATGGCATGTTTTTGTGCTTTATAAAAAGTATATTTAATAATAGCACTTGTTTGTTTATTTTTTGGTGCAGCACGTGCTAAGCTTGTGCGCAGTTTCGTGGAGAACGAAAGGTACAAAGTACGCTGTGCCTAAAATGCGTCTTAAAAATGGGTGATCTTCAATTTTTTGGAAATTTTTAGTAATATTTTATTCATGTTCTAAACTCCCTGACTAGCAACAAACTTTCGCGCGTAGAAAGAAGCAACAACGACAGCACGATTTGTACTGAACATTAAAAAGCTGGTACCCACCCCGATCGCCATTTTCATGGCCTCACGGTCACTCGATCGTGCTAGTTTTTTATTATCACCGAAGCATTTAAGCGTGAAACAGTGCAAAAAAAAACAAACCCAAAACGCTGCAGAAGCACCAAACCACGCGCTGTGCGTCGTTAAAATGTCAATTTCCCTTCCATCGGGGCACGATTTTGCTGGCCGAAATCGAAACGCCAAAGTGCTAACTTTATCTCATCTCCCCCTTTCGGTACATGTATGAAACCGCTTGACCGCAAGTAAGTCGAGCAAACGAATTTAATAACCCACAAAACAGTGTATAAAGTAAAAACCCACAGCACAAGATCACGAGACCACGGTCAATTCATCAACTTCTTCCTAGCTGGAGCGTTGGGAACTTTAGTGGATCATGTTTTGTTCGTTGCCGGGTTCGCTTTTCGATAGTTTTGCTTAATGTCACTGTCGTTGTCGCGTTGTCCATCAACTTTAACCGACCGGTTTTGGGCGACTTTTGACCGAAATGGTTCCGAAAAGTAAAAAAAAAAACTCATACAAATTGGTGACCGGTTTCTTTTTTGTTTCCTTTTCTTTTTTGTTTGTTTTCCGTTCGTCACTCAACAAGGATTGATCGGAAATGAGTTTGATTGAACATACTAAGAGTTAAAATATTTTACAATTGAGTGTTTTTTTTTCTTTTAATTAAGTAAGAACAAAAGCACAAGAGCACCGCTTTGCAAAACGTCATTATTATTTGCTTCCAATTTCTTTCTTGCCGAGTGCAAACACGAGAAACGGGAAAAGAAAAACAAAACATTATATGGCTTCATTTGAAACCACATTAACGTACCCTACGTTTTGACATCAGATCCACTTTCCACCCACTCATTAGGCACGAAAACTCTACACCAAGACAGCGTGATGTTGAAGTAAACGGCAAGATAAACCAAGACTCATTAAAACTATCACTCGACACACAAACACACACACACACCCCCGTATGAATTAGTGCGAAATGAACTGAAATTCATACACCTCCATTCGAGGAGATATCGATTAGGAAAATATGTGCCTTTTGTTACAAAAAAAAAGAAGTTTAAAACTTTACCACCCACAAGTACACTCTTGTCTAGTTCTTTAACTTTATTTTTTATTTTTTTTGAATGCTAGTAAAAGGTAACTTTCTTCACCTTCCAAAGCCGTGCCATGAATGATAATTCCCGGAGATAACAAACCATGCCCCGGGGGACAACCGACGGACAGCGGGGGACGATCGCATAATCGCAATGGCGAAAAACACCAACAACAAGAACAACAAAAAATGGCAAACCTTCCGCAGCATAATGCTTGCGGGCGGGTTGCCGGGGCTAAAACCGGTGCAAGTGTCGTGAGTTTTACGATCGCCGTCAGTTCTCACCGTGCACCGTGGGGGAAGCTAGGGAAGGGAGTGAAGGGGTAGAGCGAAAGCGGATGGTCTGATAATAGTTATAACGAAATTGCATGACATGCATGGTATCCACCTAATCATAGGCGACCTATCTCTCTCTCTCTTTTTTTTTCTCTCTCTCTCTCTTCGCACTCAACTCCATTCCATCGTGCCCGAGACCAGTAATTGAGCGACTATCGAAGAGCACCAACTACTGCGGCTATGAACCCGAACCCATGTCCCCCCCTCGAACACGTGGACCAGGGGGGGCTGGTGGCAGAACGACCGAGGGGTTGGCCGACGCCCACGGGAAGTCCTATATGCAGGCGAAGAAAAACGGCGTAACAGATAGGCGTGCAAAAAACAGAAACGAGGTTTTCTTCACCCAAACCAACGAGGAATAAATAGAAGAAGCGTCCATGCTAACCACCACCCCATGGCCCGGCGAGAATCAGCGAGACGGACCAGCCAGTCAGTCACACCTTCCGTTCCGGGCGCCCAAGCTCACATTGGTTCCGTTCCAGTCCGTTCCGGTTTCCGGCTTTTTAGCAGTGCTAGTTTGACAACGTGATAGGGAGGGGGAGCAGTGAAGAAAGGGGGAAGAGAAGGGGTGGTAAGAGTTCCATCGCCGTCGTCTGCCGGAGTGGATTCCGGCCGGAAGCAAATTAATTATTATTTCTTTTTCGTCCACCCATTCTCCGATTACGAGCTGCACCTCAAGAGGTTTGTCGCTTGATTCCACCACCAAGTCTTTCGTTTTTCTTCTGCACCGCACGGTTCAGAACCCAATGTTCTAAAGCGCAACGGTCGCGAAATCGGGCGGATAAGCCGTTTTGGAAACAATTAGTTGTTGTTGATGTTAAAAAAAAAGTGTGCTACTATCAATGTATTGCCCTTACGGTCGGCACGATCGGCACCCTGCACGAAAGGGAAAGGGTGAAACCATCCAACACCGACACTGTGGACACGTACATGGACAGAAATTGCATAATTAGCGACAAGACGATAAAGCAACGAACAGGTTCTTTTCCCACCCCGGGTTTTGGTTTGTCTTTGATTCCTCGTGCTGGCCGCATTTCCAGACAGGATGTGCTTCCATCCGGAGGACACACACCTCGTTAGCGGGTCATACATAGATAGTGCTATGGTAAGTGTTTACTTTGCCATTGGAACGAAATTGGAGTTCCAAATGTGTGATAAAAGCCATCAAGCTACTTCAGTTCTAGAAGACGCACCTCCTGTCCTACTGGTAGTGGTATCTCATCATTCAGCTACTTGCTTCAATTCGGGTGCCTTGATTTTTTTTATGACGATCTTCGACAGTTCTCCTGCTGAGAACTACCCACATTCCCGAGAATGTTTGAATGCGACGGAATGTGCGCCGCGCTGCGAGCTGGGAAACGCCAGAAGCTCTTTAACGAGGGCTAACTGCAGCAATCCCGCTTATTGATCTAATCTCCGTCATCTCCAGCGTTGCGATGTACCACCGCTGATCGATCGATCAATCGTTCGATCGAATCCTTTCCCTGAACTTTCTCAGACTCCAGTGGAGGAATGAAGAAAACAAAATCGTGTAAATCTGGCGCCATGCACTCAGTGTAGCAAGAAAGTGGACGTCTTACAAGGCGAAAGATGAAACCCCTTCACAGAAGATCTTCAGAGTCGCTCGTGTGGAGATTTCCTTCTTCCCAACAAACACAACATTCTCGATGGCCAATCAATCAGTTTCGGCTTGGGACGAGTTGCTTGGGAGGAATTTGTCTAAGTCATGTTGAACGTGCCGAACTTCACCCCGCGCAAAGACCCTTTCTCGCGATCTCCCCGTAAGGATCAATGTTTACGTCCTCCATCGAACAGAAACTCGCTGCTTTCACCCCTTTCTTGTGACCTCTTCAGGCAAGAAGATTCGTTGTTTTCATACAAAGCGATACCAAAAACCCAAGCCCAAGAACTCAGATTCCACGTCCCAGATAGAAAGGCTGAAGTTAATATCCACACAAAAACAAGAACAAGAAAGAAAATCTCCCACAGAATGGGCGCGCGTTTGCCGCTTCGAAGCTTCGAAGATCGAAGTAAATTTATGCAAAATTTATGAAGTGAACGACCCGACGAGCATAGCATTTCCAAACATTCTCTGCCTCGCTCTTTTGGTGCCATCTTCAACCATTTCTTCCACCACAGCAACTCCAACTCGTTTAAAGTTGAGGGTGGAGATCGAGAATTTTTATCTTCTTTTTTGTTGTATGTTACAAGTGCCGTGCCGTTATCTCTTTTACGCAACAAGCTGTTAAGCGTTTCCACGTTTTTTTTTTTTTGTAAGTAGTATGATTTGTCTTAACCTCTTTCTTTCGCTTCCTCTGTTCTTCGGTAATGCTACACAAAAAACCTTTCGAGTCGCTCCGTAGCTCCCATTCCTGGCTGTACATGGAAGAACACACAGAATTGTTAGAAGCCTGTGTAAGGGTGAAAGAGATAGTCTCTCTAGCTATCCCCTTTTCTGGCACGCGCTTCCCTTCACCTTGAAAGCATGGCAGCACTACGTATACGCAACAAAACATCGAGCTCTTTAATACTGCATTTCACGCAATCTCCAATGAGTGCCCACGAGTGAGCATCTTTGCCTTCTGCTCCCGAAGAACATCATTATTAGCATCCCGAAAGCAAATGCTGCATTCTTCGACCGCTCTCCCTCACCCACCAAATCGAGGGGAGCCTTCCGTTGGCGGGAAAATTGAAAAGAAAACAAACGCAACAAAATTCAGCGCGTAACCAAGAAGAGAGAAAAGAAAAATCATCCCCTTTTCTGTAAGGATTGGCGGGAAACTTCGAAGTGAGAACTCTCTTTCCCTCTCTCTCACAGGCGTGAAGAAGCGAATAGAACCTTGACCGCTTGGCGCCCTCCGGGTCGTGCCGGCTCGTTGGAGGTCATTTGCACCCCGAGGGGGAAGCATTTTCCAAGCAGAATTTTCCGCTCCAGAGAAACCAAGCCTTCGCATTTGTGTGTTGCGCGCGTCTCGCCACTTCCTAAGCAACGAGGCGTGTGCGTCAAAACATCTTGGCCTGTCGGTACGCATCACGGTAACAGGTGGTCGTCTCCCTCACCCCTTGCACATGCATCACAACCCCTCAATCAATGCTTAGCCGCGAGGTAGTTATTTGTTTTCATATGCTGCTACAGTACAGCATCGCATAACGATCGACATGGGCTCGGTGATCAACACTCGGTCGGCAATGTTTTCTTGTTTCACGCGCGATCGTTATGATTTATCGGTCTGCAGACGCTCGGCCGAATCGATCGGCCGGCATGGTGGAATGGTGGAAGGTGCGTATGGGAAATTAATTTCTATATGGAGCAGCGAAGCCTCCAGGGGCTTCAGCAACAACCCGCAAACTACAACCCAATCTCATTACGAAGGCAAACCCCATTTTGCACCCAATTGCATACGCGGACCACAAGGCCCCGTTCCGGCCTCCTTCTGTGTTACCGCTCCCACCCAACTCCCGTTCCCCTGCCTTGCCCGTTCCGCACGGATGGGAAATTAAATAGCACTCTGAGGTTGCGCAGAAACCCTTCCCTTTCGGCCGGGAAAAGGAAAACCGGGAAGGTGGAACATTCGCGCTTGTATATTTATGTTTTTTTTTGTTTTTTCTATGCGGCTTTCTTCGTCTTTTTTCCTTCTACAAAAACCAATCGCCATACTCGCCAGCTACCGAAGACCACAGAAACCGCACCCCGCATGATCCTATCCCTGCTTGGATGCCCCTTTCACTGGATGTGAAAGATGGATCGATTTTCCAGCGCATTTCCCGGCCACTGACGACTCTCACCAAGCGTGCGCACTTTCCGTTGCATGTATTGGTTGGTTGTGTGTTTTTTTTTTTTTCTTTCAAAGTTTTGTTTACTCCTAACCACTTCCTTTCCACAAGTTCCGTGCAAACTGTCTGTTACGTATGCTGTCAGTGAGGAGTTCAAAGGCCTCTTTGGTAGACGATTTGATCGAACAGCGCAAGGAACGTAACAGAGGCGGGATTTACTTCAACACCATGCTCCTCAAACATTGCTTCGAACAATTCATCCATCAGTTGGGATGTGTGATCTATTGGTCAGTTGCGGTGGAGCGATGAAAAACGAATAAAAAGGGGAAAACTGCACAAGGGAAAATGGAGATTAAAGAGCGCAGATCAAGCGATCTTCTTAAAGCGAGGTGTGGAATCTTGGAATTATATAGAAGGTTTTGAAGAAGATTGCAAATTTCTAGAGAACAGCTCTTCCGGAATTCTGGACAAGGTAGCGCTATAGAAGATCTTCTGAGACTCGTCAAAGAATTCCTCGAGATCTGCCTTTATAAATCCATCTAGATCTTTACATACACATATTCATTCCAATTCATTCCATTCCGTACTAAAGAATAAATCTCACAACAAACATCCCACAACATGATCATCAATGTCACTGATTCAACCTAGAATTCAATGACCTGTTCTCAAAAAAAGCAAATAAGATCCCGTGTCAGAAATCAACACGCGACACTAAACGGAATTTCTGCCCTGATACCTTCAAATGTTTGCGTCACCGTGGCTCGCTTTCACCGGACGATCGAAACGAAAGATACGACACAGTGTCCAGTTAGCTTGACAAAATTCCAGAACACCGCCGGTGCGCAATGTCTGTATGAAGACGGCGTGTACGCAAATCCACGCACGATCGCAAGCCTGTTCTGGCCACCGATGACGCAGCCGTGCCACTCGCGCATCAAGTGTGTGTTTGCTTGAGGTCTTTGAACTTTTCGACTTCGGCTGTATACAAACGGGTTGTATACCCCGCACCACCCCTCGCCAACAGCGAACAAGTGATGCTATGGTGGTTAGTTTTGGAATACCGAAATGTTGGAAACAACAAGACGAGCACACGGGCGGGAAAGGCAAGGTGTGCGAGAATGGACAGGAGTGTGAAATAGTCGTAATATCCGTGACATAAATTTAATTAGCATAGATCCGAAGAAGACCTGCTCTGCCAGGGCCGCAGCAGGTAGCCAGGCAACCAGATCCAGAACAGGGAATCTCATCTTCAACCCGCTTGATTCTAATTCAAATTCCTTCCCCGTGTCGGGCATTATTTACAACTCCTCGTGGGCAACTCCTGTTGTGGTGGGTTTTGGTCTAGCAGGTCTTGAGCTGCTTAAAATGTACGCCACTGCTCCGACGTAAAAAACAACCGAACCTGTTTGATAGTGGATTTGCGTTGCGAACCCGTGTCCTGAGACTTTCTCCGCAGCTTCTGATGCTGCTTATCGCAAAACCGAGCCAAAGCCTGCGGGCTCTGCCAGGCACGTCAGAACGAAACCTTGGTGTCGACTTATCACCTGACAGGCGCACCACATACCCAGCACGGGAGACTTCGCCAAAGGTCGAAGTCATCGCACCGGACTTGCTGACTGTGCAATCGGTCGTACACACTTGGGAACAGAGCATGCATGCATAAACTCGAAACCTGCTCCTCCTTACTCC
>AXCM01004414.1:0-20857 GCA_000473375.1 Anopheles culicifacies | reverse complement strand
TCCTTATTATTTGTATTGTGAAATTAATGGATTAAGAATTATGAAATCATGAATCAAAATAAACATTTTAGTAGCTCAAAGCATAGTGGAAAGAATTATCAGCAGCAGACTAACAACTTATTTCGTTTAAAATTATATTTTTAGTAGCGAGATTTAAAACAAAAGGAATAATATTTGTTTGAATAAATAACAAATATAAAATAGCAATGTTTTTTTTTTTTTTTTTTTAACATGAAAACCAATAGAACTCCCGTAACACTACAGCTACATATAGCTCACTGAAAATCACTCCTCAATTGCTTGTAAATAAAAAACTAACAATCAATCGTATTTTAATAACCTACAATGTAAATAATAACAGCTGGAAGATAATTTAGCCACTCTAAACAACAGTTGCAACATGTACTGATAAAGACCACCACTTGAGTTCGATCTGACGGCGATAAAAACATCCTACGATCCTTTTATTTTTATATTTCTTGCTAATCAGAGTAAACTTGAACTTTGGATGTACAGAAGGATTTATAGTCGCACACCGTTACAAGTATTGCACACCCCATCCCACGCAAACTGCTTTTGCGTTTCATTTCTCATGATTCCAATTGCGATAAACATCAGAACATAAGTCATCGGCTAATCAAAGTCCAAAGTCAACCAAATCGTTTCATAAAGCTGCCTTAGGCTAATGACCTGTGGCAAGTACTTAGTCGCCATGGCGACACAACAAAGCACATAAACCGTAGATAAATGAAACTCATTAAAGCAAATTCAACACCGAACATGTTCTATCATCAACCAAATTGATACTGTGTTCCCGGCAAGTGTCAAGGTCGAAGGGCTAAAATCAGACCAACAAGAAGCAACGAATATTTAAAGCACACAATTCGATCACAGATAACGATTCTTTTTTTAACAATAATCACCCCCAAGATAAGTGCCCTTGCTATGTGGATCAATATTTGTAATAATGGCGGTCGATGCGGATGGTAGCAACAAGCAGCAGTCATGTGTGGCTGCTCACGACCAAGAGGGTACATAGTAGAGGGGGAAGACCGTACGGAAGGTACTGATACATCCTCTACCGCCGGGGGATACGATGATCGCGCTTGTCATCTATTGTTTACAGAGCGAATAGGGAAAAGGTGGGGGGATAGCAGTCGTTAACGCGTTTGCAATGCAATCTACGGTCAATCAATCGATTTTCCCTTACTTCGTTATCAAAATTACTAATCTAATCCCACAAGACGTTGTGTTAATGCAATAGTCTGTGTACTTAGTGTATGCACCGATCGGTCAACGGTTAAAATCAATTTCCATCGTACGTAACGTAACGTTATCAACGAAACTTTTAAATATGTTCAACGGTTGAAAGGGTGTTCACCTTCACCTGTGTTTGCCCGAGAGAAAGAGATAATTTAGCCCTACATGGCGAGAAGAAACGGCTTACTACCAGTTGCAATAGTAGCGAGACGAGAAGAAAACGGCTAAACCTGTTGGTAGTGCAATAGTGCGTTTTCTATTGCCACGGGCGGCCTTGACACTCTGTACGCAACGGCTATTTGGCGCAACGACATAATATGAACCAAGAAAAAAAACAACAACACACGACATAAGCTTTGCATCAAGTATCGACTGATCATCGGGCAAAACATGTTTACTTGGAAAGCTCAATCATTTTACATCTTTAATTTTAGATATTTATGAACCACCCAGTATAGGAAATTATGTGTTTTTGCAAACAAAACCAATGGATCAACCTTACTCGAATATCACTCAATTTAAGTTAAAAAAATTACAATACAAAATTACGACATAATCAATTTTTTATGTTACAGCATCACCGCCAGGCCCGTATCAGACTTATTTCACACGTAGCAGGATAGTCATGGTCCGAATGGGATTTTAGTCTCGGTCGGTGGTGAGACGGCCCAGCGCTGATACCATTATACCAACGGCGGCCGCCTCATATGAGACTGTTTATAATTGTACAATTTTACGTAACAAAAACGAGCTAATGCATTTGCACATTTCCACTCAGCAGAACCGTTCGCTTGTTCTGTTTCTGGACCATTCCCCTGGCTTCTTAGTTTTGTAATAGCGGTGCATCCAATATAAACGTTGGCAAATTTGGTATCATTCATTAGACACTTCATTAATGGAATGAAGTTAATAAAGTCACCATACTACTTGAACGTTGTGCAAATCGCAAACTGGGTACGCCGTTTCATTATTCACAGTTACATTGCATACAGAATGAATGATTGTGACAGGAAAGAAAAATGAGGAACTGACAAAAATGAGCTCCATGTATAATTCATTGATGTATGTTACACTATGTATACATTTCAGGCCATTGAATGTAACGTAATTAGATGATTTCGTAATTTCAATGAAGTAGTTTCAATAGCTATGGACATATTTTTTTATTTTTATTCAATGTTCTAGTGTACTTTTACACTTTTTGGGGTCTTCAAGATAAATTTCGTATATTTTGTTAAAAATTCGAAGTTAACATATACAAAACAGGTAGAATAACAGGATATATGTTTTTAGATTTTTCCTACGCGCCGCAACTGTTTTTTTTTTTCTTAATATCTCATTTTCTATCACTCGTACCAACCGACTATACTAGGGATATAATGACCTTTGACGGTTTAGAGATGTCTCCAAACCAATGTAAATAACCAATACGGCCAGGCCGTTCCCCATGAATAGAACAAAAAATTGTACTCATGCCTAAAAAACATAAAAAGAAGTGATCTACCTTGGAAGTCCAAGAATACCAAATAGCTCCGAATTTGAATTATCATGAAGATCAATAATAAATCACCAGCCAGAGTAGTTTATTTCGTTAGTATTAATAACGACACAAATCTCCTCCATCTATCAGTTGATGCAAAGAGAACTACACGTTTAGTCACTCGACATAGTGTTTCTTCGAGCAAATCTGTAGAAAACTAGCTTCAATTTATAGCAAACAGTATCGACAAAGAACGTCGTATGTCAAAGTAACAATGCAGATGATAGGGACCTGCAGTTTCTTCAGGTCGTTTCGATGCAGCTGTGACAACTGTGGACATACGCATACCGTTTATACTCAGTAGCGATACACCACATCGGCGGAAATACCATGTTTTGAGACGGTCATCCAATCGGTCCAAAACAGAAGAGTGTACAGAATAGAATCCAATTGAACAAAGGTTGAGGGTAAGACAAAGTTCGATAAGATGCGTTATAGCTACTTCCTATTGGCTGCAGTGAACGTTATGAGAGAGATTTAGCGTAGTACCGGCGGTTTACATATTAGCTTTTTAATGCTTTGTGTTGCACATTTACGGAAACGATGGCTGTTGTTTGGTTTTTCACATTACACATAATTTACAGAATATTACGATCTGATTTGGATGACGCGTCCTGGGTAAATGTCCAAACCAACGTTGATAAGTTTATCTCTGCACTTTTATTGGACATTTTATTGATTAATCGTTATTCTGCGACGCTTCTTATTCTACCTCCTTGATTACGAAAACAGAATTTTGACGCTCATAAATAAGCAACGCCTGAGAGACTCAGTACCTCCGCACACTCAAAATGTGTTAAATTGAGTATGTGCACACACACTTCTTCTCGATCACATCATTTTGCCCTGTACAATTGAAGCACTACAGTGTTTAAATTTCTGCACTGCTTCCCACAAACCACGTATTCAAATTGACATCCATTTCGTGACGCGGTTAAGTAAGTTATTCAAATACGTACACAATGTCTATCCCTCCTTGCTTTTATAAGAGCTCCGATTAATCACAACCGAACCACCAATTGCAACTTGTATATACCATGATAGCCAGTACCATTGAAACGAGCGATCTGAAATTCCTTGGCACAGCAAGAAGCCAGATGGATTCGCCGGAACTGCAACAACACGCACGTACCAACCAAATCAATGTCACAGACACCCTCACGAGGCACCGGAATGTACGTCTTTTTATTGGTTTTACCTTCGGGTGTATCGAAGGAACGCGCACATCACTTCCAAATACCGCGTTGTTCGTTTAAACGTTCTCCCATAAAACAAGGATTCAAACTTGACACGTTCCAATGCACTCCTACTTCCGGAATATGATCACCCACAATCGGTGGTAGTCTGGGAGTTTCTGTAACCACTTGCAAATCTGTCGTTGCCATGGTCAATCTGTTTTTCAATATCTGCGAGGTTTGCAATTGATCAATTAGACAGCCGGGAACGCTATCGATCAATCGATCGCTTACCGAAGGAGCGCAAGAAATCGTACTAAGAAAAAAGACACGCCGACTACCACGATCTCACACACAGACACTACTACGGCTCACAAGTAAACGGAAGAGGTACATCGAAAGGTCAATTCAAACTGTCAGAACAACTGTTGATAACGAAGATCAGTAGGGTTGACTCGTTCCGCCGATCTGGAGCGTGATCAGCGTTCAACAAATAAAAACCCTATGAAGTAATTTCATGATCACCGAACAACGCATGATCGCATCAACCAACTTCTGGTTACATACTTTCGATGAAGCAGATCCTTACCGTTCTTTGTTGAAGAAGTACCCGATGATGCAAAGGAACACCAACACCTCCAAAATTCCCAGCATTTTGATGTGTGTTTCAAGGTTTACCGCATCCAGCAATATAAATAACACCCGTTCTTTCTCCTTATCACCCTCTGATCGTAAACAAGGGCGGCTAAGTGCAAATGCTTACTAAGAGTACAAGGACCGTTCTCCTATTTTACCCCTTTACGTTCTGATTAGGTTCGACAGTAAGCACTTTTAAACATAGAAACATTCATTAATCACCGCCTTTAATTGAATCAATAAAAAACAAAAACACTATAACGTTGCTCGTCCTGCGGAAGGATACCGAGGCTTTGGTGAAAACACTCTCACTGGCACAGTCTAGCGCGAATAGAGTTTCTGTTTTCCTTTCACTTTTTTCGGTCGCTACCATCAGAGCATGACGCTATTGTCGAAACTGCAATGGCTATTACAATCGCCACGAAGATAGTACGGAATCGTTTTTGGCACAGGTTCAAATAAAAAACGAATGAAACAAAAACTCCCTATACAGAAATACCACAATCACCAAATCTTTGATACTCGCGGCAACCGAACACCGCGTGATCAATGCTGGCTCATCAATGGATGCACTTCGTGCGATTGATTAACCTTCGATGCACTAACATCCATCGGCTACACACAGCTGATTTAGAAAATTATATCAATGGTACAAACGCTGAATGCTACTTGTGTTCATTGCACTAAAGGATCCCGTCTAAATGGGACAAAGATGCAACCCGCTCCACATTCACCAGGTCCAGTACTGTGACCACGTAACCAAGAACACTGCCAAGGCACACGCACTTGCACGAACGTCGACTCTCGTGGACGGGGGAACGTATAATCACTAATCAAGAAAAGCAACTATCTCTCCCCGGTCGCGCACGATGATGCCGTTCGTCTGACCATATCCGACGACGTTAGAGAAGCTATCGAGTGACTGCCGGCACCGAGCACCGTTCGCGATGTTTTTGTTCGTCCACAATCGCATTCGCACGCTTCCCAAGCCCGTTACCCTCGCATACCGTGCCCCTTTCAGAAGGTTTTGATTCTGAGGCTTTCAGGCGGAAGATTACACGCCATCGCACGCACACGCTCGAACCACCCAGCTACCGTACCGCATCACAATCTCTCCCTACTCCCCCCTGGGGTGGATGGCGAAGTTTTCGCGAGCCGCGCAATTCGTTCGCAGTTGGCCAACAACACAACATGATCACACTGTACACTGTATGGTCGAGCGTTGATCTGTGTGCGTTCCGGCGTTGTATTAGCGACAGGTTGACTGATAACCCCGTGCGCACATTGAATCTGTCGGCGGTAGTACTCTTGCCGACACAACGGTCGGATTTAGACATCGGTAGGAACAGAGGAGAGAGCAAGCATGGTACAATGTACTCCAAGCTACTAATGCTACAGTACACTCAGCATCGTTCGGAAGCGTCTACGTTGGCCTCTTTGTTCGCCCATTTGTCGCACACAAAACATTCACTTAAGCACAAACAGATCATCGAATACCGATTCATGGGACATATGTAGAGGAGAAAAAACACATCATAAGAAGTATCGTTTTGATCAACTAACTTAACGAAATGATACTATCTCTACACATTACACAAATTGGTTAAATTCTTGCAAAATGGTACGATACATATTTACATGCATATGTGCAAATAAAAAAGAAAGACCATAAACATGCCCCCAATAATACAGAATATAGAGACATAAAGAAACAACGGAACTCGTGAGGCTTGGATAGGAAGTGAAAAGTTCAGTTGAAAGAAAATAACATCGTATATGTTCTTGTTACGTCTTTGTGTTGCGTATGCAAGAAACAACAATAAACAATAAATGATCTTGCACTGACAACAAGTTCTTCTTGCCAGCGTTACGCTGACCTACCTCAACAGCTAGTATCGTGTGCTAGTGAACCGTTTGAACTTGCGATAAAGAGAAGAACTAAATAACCGAACACAAATGAAGTTGAAAATATATTACTTTGTAATGTTAAACAGTTATCGAAAAATTTTCTGTAATGTTGAACTAACCCGAACAGCAATTTTTAACCTAGTTGGTGTAAAGCAACAAATGCATTAGCCATTTAACACATAGATACAAATGGTGACTCTATGGTAAAGCCCTGCAAGAAAGCAAGTACAATTAACATTTAAATATCTTCATAAACATCGAAAAACACAAAATTTTAAGAAATCTCACATTTAAAGCAATAAATATTCTTCACAATTCCTTCGCACGATTATCAATAAACAGAAATATTAATATGAAAAATGGAAACCAAACGATCTTTTTTTTTTGTTATTGTACGACGATAGTGACTGATTTGGCTCGCCAGTTTGTATGGAAAGCTAGTAGCGGATAAGCCGCCAACCGTCAAAACGCCTATAGAAAAACTAGTGGAAGGTATCATAGATTCCGGTATTAGACTAAATTTACCACGTGACAGAATAGTAAGTCCATTCTACGGGGAAGTGGTCCGGGTGAGGTTTTGGTCCCGGTACGTATGAAGGTACGGTATAAAAGCCCGACGCCGATTCTAATATCCCACTGGACAACCCAATCCAAACGATATAAAAATTTTAAAAAATTTGGTTGATTAAAATTGGTATCGGACATGATTTGCCAAGTAACAGACGACTTACGCCGTTATGTGCGGAAATTTGACAGGTTGTGGGGTTTAAATTTGTAAATTTTCTAAATTTTGCAAAAACTTGTTTTATCCTTAAATTGCAAAAAATAATTCTGGTAAAAATTTCTCCCTTAGGAATATTGCATTTTCCGAGTTACACGTATTTTAAAATTGAACAGAATGATGAGTTTATCAGAGCTTAAACTCTCCAGTCGTTATTATTGATTTTTGTGGAACACATTATCCGTCTAACACGGGTAAAAACTGTATTGAAATTAATGAAACAAACATAAAATATTAATAGTCCATCACTTGTGTACACAGCGTGTCAAATGAAATTCAACTTACGCAGATATAGATTTACGATGATATCTCTGAAGTCTATACACTGTATCCCTCTAGCGCACGTCTACAAACGCTTGATTTAATTCGCTCTAAATCCTCCAAAATCCGCTACAAATAACTAAATTTTGGATTTGCTTATCTACATTGCAAAGGCGCACACTCCCAAAGAATGTTCAAAGTTCGATTTGCCCTTTTGCAACAGCACCAGGAGTTCAATATGTCAGGGCACATGAGCGTTAGTAGGGGGTTACAGTAACGCATCCACACCCTGCAAAATCCAAGACCATCAAAGCTGCCAATAATTATGATTAGATAAGAATAAAGAATGAAATAAACGTGTACTGCTGCTCTGTACACACGCGTAGGTGTTAAATATCCTAACTAAAGTCCCTTCATCGAAAAAGCTAACGAAAAGTTGAAAAAAAATACTCAGATCAAACCATCGACATGCACAAGCGCTTTGCTTCGTCGCACCTACTGATTGACCTCCGGTGCGAACAGATAAGGTTTCCGCAGTCACAAACGGACTGATTCGTGACGTAAATGGGATGCTACTATCTCCACCCTAACGGAGAAAACCGAAGGCTCGATCAGCCGAACGCGGTCAATTGTACGTTTGCCGGTCGGTCGTAACACGAATGTAGAACCGGACGACGCGTGCTTACTTACTGATACGCCATCGCAACGACTTTCGCGGTGGCGTGATGCTAGAGCACATGCATAATCGGCTGGTTGAGCATGGTTTAGTGTGAATGCGCACCGTTTGGTATTGGCTATGTAAACAATTTCAGCTTTCAGCAATTCCAATTTTCAGAGTCGGAATTGATGACGGCTCGATTCGGTCAACTTTGCGCCGAAGTGACGATCACCGGTAAGTTGGATGTAAATGTGTATGGGAAAAGCAAGCAATTTTAGCATGCACGTACGAATATCCGAGTTTTGCAAACCTAGAATGAGAAATGACTGGCGTTTTTGAACACCACAACTACATATGATCAATTATGCAACTCACTTGCTTCATTAAATCATTCTCAATGAGCTAGGTTATTCGCTATTTGTGTAAGCAAATTAAAACTATTGAGTGCTCACGATCTGTTCTCTATACTCTCGAGAAAACTTTTTTGAAAATATTAATCGATTTTGATGCCAATATTTACGGAAAAGAGAAAGGTCAAACGGAAGTGAAATAAAATTTGTAAACTAAGCAAATTGAAAGGCGTCGAGGATCGGATCCGTACACCGTGCTAGCCGTTGATAAGGATTGTTTACATCCGTCGCTTGGTTTAGCATATGAATATGCCGGCATGGTCATCAGTATACACGAAATGGATTTTAGTGCCAAAAATACAGCTATTTTTCTAACAATACCCATTGAAGTATTTAAAACAACAGAAAACTTACCTAGCAACAACAGTTCACGAAAACTACGAAACGAAGCTACCTATCTATGGTCTTTGGCTGTGTTGATGAAATTGTTAGTTTGTCCGAAATAAACCACCGCTATGAACCATATAATGCACAGAAAACGACTTGAAATTTCACTGACTAAAGCTTTCTTATGATTTCATCCGAATTTCTTTTGATCTGCCACGTTTTGTGTGTTGATGAGTTGATATGTTTTCACCGAAATAATTACAAACATCTTTTAACGAAACTGTCAAAATCACCTGACATTCAACGAAGCAAACGTCAACCGCAGGATCATCTTTTGACGAATGTGTCAAAATAATTTGTTCGTGGGTGAGCTCAAATGTTCCTTACCTCTTGGATTTTACATCGGTGAAATTTAAAGATTTTTTTTTATATCAAATGTTGCATAAAACAATCAATAAAGTCATTCTAACTTGTTGTTCTTAAAAAACAAACTAATGATATTTTATCGATTAATCGAATCGTTCGAAATTTGTATTTTATGTCGAATAAAAGCAATTTAAACAATGTTTTCTAACGTTTAAGTGCATAAACATAAATAGGGGCGGCCCGGTGAGAGAGTGGTTCGGCGCTGGGCCTTCACACCACAGACCGGGGTTCAAATCCCATTCGGACCGTCCCCCCGTAGCATGGACTGACTGACCTGCTATGTGGTAAATTAAGTCTAATACGGCCAGGCCGTCATACAAGAAAAAAAAAAAATGCATAAACCACATTATTTCCCGTTTCTTTCATCTGGTATTTTTATATTTCGTCGCAATAGTAAGAAAAAAACGAATTTTCAATTTTGTCTTTTCTACAAACCATCAATTGTTGTCCATCTAAACGTTCGAATTTGTTTATAAATCTTTTTCGTATTCTGCAATAACATACCGAATCTTTTTGATAGCCAATTCGACTTCCTCATCAGTAATATTGGTATAGATAACAATACGGGCAAACGTCCAATCGCGGGCACTTACCTTCACGGCTATGCCTTTGCCATCTGCGTCAACTACACCAGCCGCAATTTCTCCAGGTGCGACAGTAGCCAAACGGCGAGAAAAATCACTCGAATGAATCTGCTTGCTAATGATTTGCACCATCAAAATATTAGTATGCAAATTAGCCAAATCAACCTTGAAGATAGGACTTCGCAGTTGATCAATGGCTTCAGCGATCCGTCTCGTACGAATATGATCATCTTTCAGCTTTGGCAAGATTTCGTCCAATGCACACAGTCCGGCAGCAGCAAGAAATCCTACCTGCCGCATTCCTCCTCCCAACGCTTTCCGTAAACGATGTGCTCTGAAATATTAAGCAATCATATTAGCCCTAGCATACTATTTCCTTCCTAGCATCTCATACGCACTCTTTAATAAATTCCTGCGTTCCGAGCAAAATGGATCCAACTGGACAAGCGAGACCCTTGCTTAAACAGAAACACACGGAATCCACATCACGAACAATGCGGGAAACAGGCAAATCCAGGTAAGCAGCCGCATTGAATACACGGGCCCCATCCATGTGCACTTTAGCGCCCTTTTCACGGCATATTGTAGCCAGCTTCTCCAGCCAATCCAATGGGATCACCTTACCGCCGCACATGTTGTGCGTGTTCTCCACCATAACGAGTACCGTGTTTGGTTCGTGGACGTCGAAGCCTCGAAATTTGCGTACCAGCTCATTCAAACAGAACGTACCATCCGGGTTGTTCTTGATTGTGTTTAGCAGTACACCTGCAATTTGTGCGGCTCCACCCTGTTCGTAGAGAAATCCATGAGCAATATCTCCGACGATAGCTTCCGTGCCACGGCGCGAGCAATGGACCATCACTAAATTTAAAAATAAACGAACGAAATGAATTGCATATCTTATTAATGAAAGTTAAAACAAAACATGGTGTGTTCGAAAAAAGTCAGCCGTTTAGAAATTAATTATTTTTCTTATTATGCCGCTTCACTCATTGTGATTGATCCATGTTAAATCATTTTTCAGTTTTATGGATGCAGAGTGCAGCCCTACCTGCTTACAGATCTAAGTTAAGATGTACTTTAACAGAAATAAATATAAAATAATCAAAGTACATGTATTATGCTTAACATGGTTGGATGTTTGGTTGTCTATAAATTTATTGCAAATAACATATTAGTTGAACTACATCTGTGATATGAAGTATTCTTCACAAACTAAGTCAAAGAAAGTTAAAAATGTCTGGCGTAGACCTCTCTCCTTGAGCGCCATATGAGATTTGAACTCAGTACTGAGTGTACTATTGATTCGTGTTTTATTGATCGTAATAACTGACTAGCCGTTGAGTCTTAACCCATGTTATAATTATCAAGCTTTGACAAAACCTCATATATACCGCATGGGATCTAATTATCGCCATTATTGATCACTGCAAACCCATTGTTACTAGGCACAGTTTATCAATGCATAAAAGCGTTTAAACAATCATATCAGAGGAATATGCTTTAATCATGATTGACTTTACGATTGATGATATTTTCAGACACTTCCTTATATCTTAGGGTTACAATCACAAAACTTCAATTATATGCTTTTACGTTAATTTTAACAAAACATTAAAATGTATTTTAATTAAAGCGAGTATAATATTATTTGCGTAACATTCAAAGTTAAATTATATATTTAAATAAGCTTTAATCATCATCAGTCACGGTCCGTATTGACCGCCTTTCCAAAAGTGAACATTCACTAATAGATAATTGAAACAATTTAACTCACTTGCCAATAGATTAGCCATCGTGCCGGAGGGCACAAACAGAGCCGCTTCCTTGCCGAACAATGCCGCCGATCTTTCCTCCAGCTTGCGCACGGTCGGATCTTCACCGTACACATCGTCACCTACCACGGCGGTGAACATTGCGTGGCGCATGCTCGGTGTTGGCACGCTGATCGTATCAGAACGAAAGTCGACCACACGCACATGGTCCGCAGCACCATTATCACTTGTTGCAGACTGAGAGTACATGATGAGAGCGCACTTTTTCCGACGACGTTCACCGCTGCTGGCACTTGCTAGACTGTGGCCGTGCGGACGAACACAAATGCCGGTAGGTTGTGAAGTATTTACGATACGTAACGAACGTACACACGAAGCATAAGAAGCGTATGCGAATTCGGAACAGCAAACTATGCTGATAACTCACAACAAATATCGGTCTTGGTGTTGTTTATCTCCGTGTGTTATTTTTTTTTCTTTCAACCCCTGTTTACCGTGCCATGTTTGAACGAAGTTTAAAGATTTCAAGTATGGGTAACAAACGGACTGGTTATTGACGATCGCGATCGTATGCAAGAGGCGATCGATGAACATAAAATGTGCTATACAAACAGCGCCTAAACTGAGATAAATCAAACTTTATTTGACAACGTAATAGTTTTCGTTAATTGTATGTTCTAAAATAACGTTTTTACACTAAAATTAAAATATGTAAAATTGGTTGAAACCCTTCCATTGATAGTGCAACGCATAACATCCTCAAATTTATTCGCATTTCGCCTCTTTGAATTATGTTTTATCTTTCGAATGTCAACATTCAAAGCAATTTTTTTATTAATCGGCTACTCCCAGTCAATTCATGAAAGTATTAACAGTCATGGGAACAAGCGGGAAACGATCGCTTCGGCGAAACACAAACTACCTAAAAGGGAATTCCCCGAGCTGGTTTGGTTTTCCCAGATCACGTGCGAGATCAATTATACAATGAAGCTCAGTTCTTCATTATTTGAATATTTCTCTAATTGGTAATTTTTCCACGCGTTGTTCCATTCTTTAATAATTAATATTACGCACAAAAAATGGGTAAACAAATATTTCACATAAGAAAGATAGTCATCATCACCCGGGCGGGATCTTTGCTTCGCTTTCATTTTTTGATGTTGTTTATTTTTCGGTTTGATTTCTGCCTCTTCTTTCTCAACGGTTGGTCTTCGACGGTGGGGTTCACACGAATCAGAATCGACTTTATTGTGGAAGGGATGGGTTGGAATACACCGGGGAAGCTACAGTGATAAGTTGTTCTGGCGGAAGACAAGGTGGTCTAGAGTACAGCCGTCGATGCTTAGCAGTCTGATCGTGCGGGTCGTTGAAGAAACAAGTTTTAAAATGAGCAGTATGTATCGGTGCGTTTTATTTGGACTGTTGGCACTGATGATCGTTGGCGCATCTGAGAGTTGTAAGTTGACCATAATGTAACATTAGAGAAATTGTAATCATCAACAGCATCATTTTGTTGTTCCCACGTAGCCAACCCGCAGGAGTATGATGGACGTTCGATGCTGCAAGATTTTCGGAACCGTTTTATGACTTACGAGCATATTGAGATTGACGGTTAGTTGAGCCTCAATACGCAAATTCTACCTCGCATATTCTACTCTTTTTTTTGTATTCTAGAATGTCCCTTGAAATACTTGCGAACGGTGTACTCGGATTTCTGCCATGTGGCGCTAATAAAGAAAAATGCCTCCACCTGTCTAGGAGTGCTGGTGAATGATTATTACATCTTATCTACCGCCGAATGTGTGCCGGAAGATTGGAAGTCACTTCATGTGCAATTGCAAAACAATTTTGATCTACCCATCGCTGATCGTTTAGTATATGAGGACTACAAATCTCTTAACGTCAGCAGCGAAAAGGCACCAGTTCTGTTGCGGATAAATGGAACGACCGAGTAAGTATAGCTATCGTGCTGTGTAATCGAGCAAAAAAATGGCTTTGTAAAAGTTGGCTTACATATCTCGTATGATTCAAGCTTCAAACTACCCTACGAAAATACGGCAGCTTGTCTCTGGCCTACGGACAACCTTATTTCTTATTCTAGAGTGCAGGATGTAGGATACGGTAAGTCGGAATGATTGATTAAAACAGCCAAAGTGTGACTATATTCATATTAATTTCAGATTCCACCTTGAACTACCTCATTCAAAACACGACCGTCTGTTCTGCATCGATGCAGGAAGTTTGTTTGAACAAAACCTTCACACAGTGGTGCGAAAGGGTAAGTATCGTATAAAACCACACGCACACAATGGTTTACCAACCTGGTTAATGCTTTACTAGAAAATGCAAAAACTAAATCTCTTTCATTCCAGAATCCAACAGGTAGCCTGCTGCAAATACGCGATTTGGACAAATACTCCATGCACCCGATGGTGGTGGGACTATTTTGCAATGAGCAGCAGCAGCTGGTACCGGTATCGCGATACGCCCATTGGATCCGCGATGTTATTGCTCGCGACCGAATTTTGTTCGCAATCCCGGACGCAGGATTGGGTGAAAAGTGTATCACCAAAAATGATAAGGAAGGTGTCTGTTTGCGCATCGATGCCTGTCCAAAGGTTTTGAAACAGCTGAAAAGCGTGGCACGCCATTTAACCGCGCTAGAACAATGCGGTTTCGACGGAGACCAACCTCTGAATTGTTGTACACCGGACGACATGTTGAAGAGTGAAGACAAACGAGAAAAACTACAAAGCATTACGCACGAAATCGAACATTGCCACGAGCTGTACGATGTGTACAGAAGGACTACAAAGGAACAACAGTTCCACTCGCAGCTAGCTCTGATACGAGACGCGGCCAACAGGGTGGAGTGCGTCGGAACACTCATTTCGAAGCAGTTCGTTCTGACTGCGGCACAGTGTGTACTACGGTATGTTACACGGACAAACATACGTTCAACAGAAGTTTCTATATTAACCGTATCTTCTAATTATAGCATCAAGTCAAAATCCAGTACTGTACAGTTGGGAATTACCGCGCTTCACGAAAAGGCAGTTCAGACACTCAATGTCGTATCGACCCTGATTCATCCAATGTTTGACCATCAGACAAACCACTACAATATCGCCATTTTGACACTGGAAGCACCCGTCACTATCACCGAGTATAGTGTACCGGCTTGCATGTGGCCAGACAAAGATCGTATGCCCGCCAAGCTTATAACGACGGGATATGATACTGTAGCAAATGCCGTAACCGTTAGCACTGTAAACCCATTGTACTACATCGACTGTCGGCTAAAGTACTACTCTAACCTTACACTAACAGAAGCGTGCATACTCCCGGATATGGATAAAGTGTACTGTGACGAGGAACCAATGGCTTGTGCAGAATCTGGAACTGGACTGTACGGTACCGTGTACATGAGCTCGGATTGGAGACCGGTCAACTACGTAGTCGGGATCTACAGTATCGGAGCCCAATGTGCCCAAAGCAAGCCTGCCATATACACTCGTGTCAGCGAGTACTATCCGTGGATAAAGGCTCAACTATACTTGATGGCTCAAGATTTGTAACGTGTAGAGCGTTACAGTGTAGCGATGGAATGGCATTGAATGTATTTTCGTAAAATTTTGTAATGCACGAATATAGCTCATAATATGCATTATCAAATGTCTTTGAAGTATTGACTGTATTGAAAGAATGTCCAAAGCTACAGCGGTTGTAGTATAACAAATTAAATTGTTGTCTAAGAAACCTTTTATGAAGCTGTTTGTTTCATTTAAAATTCGGAAGCATATCGAACATGTGTTAGCAACTAAATTATAGCAAACATCAACTAAATCTACGAGTAACACACTGAAATCTCTTTTGGAAGATTCTGCAAACCTGTTTTAATTTCTGAATGCCGTCTGTATTTTTCAACATCAAGCCAATCAGCTCCATCGTATGCCGTTCATCCGTGACTATAGCCGGTCTCGTCAGTTGTTTGTTTTGATTATACTTCGCCTTTCGTATGCGCTTCAGCTATACATTATAATGTCCAGTATCACGAATACCAACATAGAACATACCGTCCACACACCATAAAAAACGCGTTCACGATGCGTTATGTTTACCGTTTCGCTGATCAGTAGCAGTCATTCGACAGAATACAGCAGACGAGACTTTTGCTGCTCCCCAAAGAGCAAGCATATAGTGTTTGATAGTAATGTGTATGTGAAAAAACCGGGCACCGGAATAGGGCAAAACCCCTAGTATCAGGTATTTCCAAGATCAAGTCCATAGCGAAACAACCGACCGCAGTAAAATTTCATAAAAGCTCACGAAGGTGTTTGGACCATAATTAAAACGATTTCAGCCGTCACTTGGAAATCGTGGATCCTTGGATCGTGGCTTCATCGTTCGGTTGATCTAATATTAGGTTTGCGTCGGGATGGCTGGAATACGTGCGTTTTCTACAGCGTTTTGTGTAATAGCAGTGGTGTGTTACGTTCCGACAGGTATGAAATATTGAGTGAAATCGCTTCTGGAGAAAACGAGTTTTTTTGTGACCGAATAGCCATACAAAGCACAATCACGTGATGTATTAATTGTTGTGTCTTTTATTCCGTATTTCAAACAGCTTCTGCCACACTTTTTCCATCACGAACGCCTGAGTTGGAATCTCTGCCCGAACTGATGCCAAATATAGAGCGAAGCATTAAAGGTAAAATACAGCTATCACATATCGTTGGTTGCAAAATTAGTTTGCCAAATAACATTGAAACAACCGTCAAAACTTGTTTGCATGCTTACGGAAATTCCATATGTTTTTAAAAAAAGGGCTCGATTTGAGAGTTTTTATGATTTGCAAAGAGACTTATACTTATTTGATTATGTTTCTCAAGTGTTAGCACGCAAAAAAAATTATTTATATTTTTTCCCTGTCTACAGATTGTCCTTTCAGCATTTACAACCATGGAGGAATAGCATTGGCTAGCTCAATATTCGTTGACCGCTACGTTGATAAATCTTTCAGCCATACAGTAAGAGTGCGGAATGAAGATATGACCTGCGTTGGTTTGATCGTAGACGAAAATCACGTGCTAACTACGTCGGATTGTGCTTCATCTGAAGGTGATAGTTTGCCAGAGATCAAACTTACCAATGAGACAGTAGATGCAATTAACGTAGAAGAAATCTTCCACCATTCTGAGTACAATGTTAGCGTTCTTCGCCTTAATTCATCCATTGAGTAAGTACTAATGAACTGTAAGAAACTGTTTAATATTCTTGCTGACACAATGAATGGTGCTTTACACGTTCGTGCAGGATTACAAGATTAGCGGTTCCTACATGTTTCTGGGATGATACATTTAATGATGGATTTGACAAAATACAATCAATTGTCGTTGGTATGTGTAATGCGATGGAGGTATGAACGTGAAGTTAATTTTTTTTTTCATTTTTCTATAACTAGCCCATAATGGTAGTCTTGCATTGGAGGAAACTAAGTGTACGTTCAAAAACCGTACGCAATGTTTAACGGCTCTTCTGAAAACCCGGCAACTACTGCAAACTAGAGCCATTGCCGAATATCGTATGCATCCGTTTGTATTTACCTTTGGTAGCGACGAGATGGGTTTATCATTGCCAGTGGTGAATTATATCCCTTGGATGGAAAAAGTCACTGAGCGAAAAATTCAATCATCTGGTAAGATCAGCTAATCCACACTGTATGTTCGCAAATTAATAAGTTACTAATTTACAGAATGCGTTGCTAAGTATAGCGATTATCGAGATTTCGAAGATTCGATGGTTTCTAGAAGTGATGATTTCGAACAAGTTCAATATTCAAATAGTCGATTAACGACTACAAGCGTCAACATGTACAAGGCGCGTATCGTGCCAAATGCAACGCAAACTGGATCCAAACGTCACTGTTACGGATCACTTATAGCACCGAAGTTTATTCTCACCGCTGCCAACTGCTTGCAACAGTATGACGTGTAAGTTTGCACAAGCGTGCGTCACAACTAGGCACTATGAAAAATTTCTTTCCAATCTTTATATTAGTGATAGCTACCAGGTGGAAATGGCTCAGCCGAATACGTACTATCCAAAGCGAGACAACGAAATTAGAGTGCGCACAGTAGCACATAAGGTACATTACCATCCAGAGTTTGATGCAGCAACGCTAGCCAATGATATTGCTCTGTTAGAGTTAGTGAATCCCATTTTCGAGTACGTATGCTATACTAAGGAGTGTTAAACGATTTCACAAAGAATCTTGGTGTCTGTCTACCTTTTCAGCTTTAATGATACCATCCTGCCGGCTTGCATTTGGACAAGAGATAAGTTCCCGGTGGAAAAGTTCCAAACTAATGGATACGCACCGTTCAATGAAACAAGTGATGATGGTACTGTGCGAACGAAACAATTCTACGCTACCGCTGATGTGTACGAGCAATGTGTGGAAAGTGTGCCAGCGAATCAGTTTTGTGCCGGATTCCCTAGCGCTCTGGCACCCAACAGCTGTCACAATAATATTGGCTCTGCCATGTCCCATTCTCTGTACACCTTCAACCGTTACTTCGAGTATATTTTTGCAATTAATAGTAAGGGAGAAAATTGTGGTTTCAATATGCCGACCGTGTACACTAAGATAGCACCATACGTAAATTGGATCGATAGCATAATATTTGCAACCAAAGGTAATAGGGTTATTAATTCTATGTATTGATACTTAACTAATGCAAATCATACTTTATTTCTGTCCGGTTCTAGTTCATTACGAGGATGACACCAAATACTACGGTGATCGCTGCCAGGATGCAAACGGAATCGAGGGCTCTTGTGTTAATCTTCGATACTGCCCAAAACTCGATCAGGAAGCGAAAGAAGGAAACATAGTAAGTCCTTCATCTTCCTGCTCATTCGGTAGGCAGGAAGAAATGGTAGTCTGCTGCTCGGACGAGAATTTGTTGCGTGATGAATCACATCGTAACCAGCTAGCACAGGTGATGGAGGAAGTAGACAGTTGCCATAATCTATATCATGAGTTTAGGAAAAATAAATCTCCCTACACCATCGATAACTTTCCCACTTATCCTTATTTGGTAAGTTACCACAACAATCTTGTTTGAAATGATACCAAATTCTATTGTTTATAATTCCAATCCACAGGCCCGCATTCATGGTAACGATGGTCGTTCCTGCAACGGTACGTTGATTGCAAAACAGTTCGTTATTACTACCGCTTCGTGCTACGAAAGCATTGTCCAGGATGAAGTCTCAGTTGTGTTGGGTAACGTGACGCAACAACAAATGACTGTTCAGCGTGCATTTACACACCCAGAGTACCAAAATGTATCAACGGAGTTTAATATATTGCTGCTGAAATTAGTATCCCCTGTTACGATCAACAATGAAACTATTCCCGCCTGTTTGTGGCATAATCAGACCTTCACGCCACTGCGCTTGCAGGAAGTGTACGCAAACCCACGCTTTGCGTATCAGCACACATTCCCATTGTTCAACGAGAATTGCTTGAAGAAATACCAGGATTCTAATGTTACCAACTTGCAGTTATGTGTAGAACGGGACACAATGTACTACTATCCCCATGTCTTCCTCGATGAAGACAGTGGAAGTGCGCTTGTAAGTCATATGGCACAAGGGGTCAATGAGTATCAGGTCACTTACCTTGTTGGACTCCATGGTTCAGGGCGGGTGGTGACTAAAAAGGTTAATGTAAATGAAGATGATGCGCTAATTGCTTCAAAGCAATACTATCACATTTACCAACGCGTCAGTGAGTACTACAATTGGATAAGGAATGTTATCTCAGTCGAAGCACAGTCGGATTAAGATTTGGGCTTCAATTTCAGCAATATACGCACACCAGGTTATTCATTATGCGTCAAAATAAAAGAGGTATTTGGATATTTATATTGCACTTTTTGAACGAAATTTCACAGTTTCAACGCAGCATTGCATTCGATGTAAGCAGAATCAATGCACTTCCGAAAGCAGTTATAAAACCGACAGAATTCACCATCCCGGATCCACCACCGGGTGGTTTCTCTGTAGAGCCCTCATATTCTTTCTCGACCAACCAAGACGTTATGGCTTCCGAGTGCTTTTCTGCCCATTTTATGTTCTGATCCGCTTGTACAAGAGCTGCATCGGCTGCTGATTTTGCTGAACTTGTTAAAGTGTCTCCATACTGGTCCACGATGTCCCGGAGCTGCAAAGTAGGTAATGAAACAATACATAACAACTCTGATCATTTACGCCTCCCAGTTGGGTTGTGCATGATAACATACCACTTCGTACTGTATTCGAGAATTGATGCGATTACCCAATTCTGTGAAGATCGAGGTTACGGAGGTCAACAAATACGTGACAGTAGAAAAATGTTTGTGCAAGTAGCGCATGGCGGTCAAACGCGTTGAGGGATTTCCATTGATTAGCGCGAGATAGATTTGACTCCTTTGCCCACTAGTGATGGGAAGCCCTGGATAGTTGTACGTTGTAAGTGCTAGGTAATACTCCAATGTGGTTTCATTTCGAGCACACCCAATACTGGTCAAAAACCGGTTAACCATCTCCAGTTGTTGAGGACTGCTGGCGGATTGTAAATATGTTTCGAACAAATCAATTTGTCCGTTGACCGTTGCAGCTGGATACTTGTGCAGCACACAAAACACGGCCGATTGCACTTCTTCGGGAATAATAAATGTTGGATCTTCAATGGCTCTCGTCACTAGCGTGTTAGCGTCATCTAAACACTTCTGCACTCCCGAGTAACATGCCAGGTAAACGGTATTTCCACGATGAAGTCTACCAATATGATCCATCGGTCCTGTTAGTAGTATGTTTTCATACATGCATCCGGTGATAGAACGCAAATAGCTTTCAAATCTATCGTACTGCCCGTTTGCAGAAAACATCCTGTCCAGGTGGAGCAATGCGTTGTACGCTGTGGTCCAGGGTATGTACTCCGTTTCTCGTTCCAAATATTGCATCAACGATAACGCCACATCATAACCGACTTCACCTGCACGAGCAAGGTTTGCTACATCGTCTACAAGCTGTGCTCGATTGATGACGGGAACCAGTTCCTCAAA
>KI423728.1:0-15233 GCA_000473375.1 Anopheles culicifacies | reverse complement strand
AATGCCGACGCTTGAGAAAAAGCTTTCGTTAAACTTCGGTCCTCAAGCGGATAGCCAAACGGAAATGTCATAATGCCGATTTGCCAATTTGGAAGCTTTTTGCCAAGTACTTGAGTTTAAGAATAGGCATGTGTGTCTTAGCAGCACGCGCCTAAAGGTATGCAATTTACAGCACCAATCGTTCCATTTCCTTTTCAACATCCACCAAGAAGTGAATAAGAACCTCCGACAGTAGGTAAAATGTATTATTCAAATGATATTATCAAACAATCATTTCCCATTACCGTTTACGTGCGTGTAAAGCGAAACGCGCGCACTGCCACAGCTGCGAAGCAACATCGATTGATTCATGTTCCCCTTGATAAAAGCCGCTTATCAAATGAAACCATTTTTATGGTAATTAAATTCATTGCAAACCAATGTTATTTATTCGCCCATACCGTACCGCTCTCCACTCAGCACATCGTTTAATGTGCTCAATGAACAGGAAGCGTGGGGAGCTTTTGAAATAGGTCACATAAATAAATACGTGACGGGAATGTGCAATAACAAAGCCAAACAAAAAAAAATATTCGCGATTCGAACGAACCCTCTACACTGCGGATGGTAAAATGGCGAAATCGATCATTGTTTAATTGATTCGGTTTTGTTTTGTTTTTTTTTGCATTTGATTATATTTCTGTTTTGTTTCAACCGCGTTCTCACCACGCCGCACGGAGAAGATCTTGACAAATGGGACCAGTAGTATTAAGTGTCGAGCGAATGCTAACACCTTCCTCCAAAAACGGATCTTGTTTTGTCAGGTGTTGAGTTGATCGTTCGACGTTTCGATTTACTTCTCACACATGCCTTAACCTTTTTGCGCTCCAGAGCTCGTTTTCGATGCAACTGCCGACTGCAACTGCGGCTCCGGCGCACAAATCCATTCCACATGCCATGTCAATGGGGCTGACAGGTCTGTCGGTGTTTAGCCGAAGCGATCAATTAGCGTCGATGAAAGGGTAAACTCAGCGACATCGTCACACTCGAGTATCGAAACGCCGCAAAACGCAACCTCCCGGACACGATTGGCTTGGGGGGTTTTGATGGGCTCGACAGTGGAGCTCGAGCTTGCCGAGTATTGCGGTCGCAACGAAGGCGTACTACGGCTACGACACGGCAATTGAGCCCGTCCCAAGACGATTGCAGCTTGAGCGGTGTGATTAATGCTTAATTTCCCCTCACCACCCCCGGGTTCGATTCGCGAGTACATTACGCCATTTTTCTGCCATCGAGACGACGGATGGTTTTAATGAGGCTTTTTTTCTTCTTCTTCGAAATTGAATTAAGAATCATTAGCCCGCGTGGCGTATGAGTGCGACCTGTCGCGGCACCGAAAATGGCAACGACGACCCGACGACTGGTGGGTGGGAACGGAATTAAATCCATCCCAAGTAGCTCCCGTGAAGGTGTCGGGTGCCGGAAACGCGGTTGATTGAGTTTGAAATTGTCCCAAAGGTCTTTTCTTGCGATTGCCTCACCTCTGACACGGTACGCACATAAGCGGTGTACATTGATTAATGACCGGGGCATTGTGGCGGATTCGCCATTCCGGCCCCGGAGCAGATTATTGTACTATTGACTTGCCGTGCAATTGTAGCCGATCGAACCCAAGCACAGAAGGCACATTCATTAAGTCAAATGGGGCAGACACAATCGGGTGGGTAAGCAAATTACGTCCACATGCTCTGACCCGTGCTGAGAAATGGGGCCACACCAAGGTCATCGTTTGGGCCAAGGACACTTGCACTGCTTGATGTCTTTCCTCCCGCCACACATTCCTCATTTGGCCGTCAATTGGCAGTTGCCATTGGCAAACGCATTATAATACAACGCTTTCCCGTTGCTAATGAAGCACAAAAAAGCTGGCCCAATCCTATTTCCTTCTCAACCACCCCAAAAAGATTTCTCTGGGAACACTCGGTAGGTTTGAAGGTCGAACTTTGCTCGAGTGTAATAGCCCATCTCAGTTGGTCAGTTTAATGATCGTCGCGGTTCTGCGCGTCTGAATGCGTCGTCCTTGCGGAATCCATTTCCAGTGCCGGGTGCATCAGGTTGCGTGATTGATGCGTTTATACAAATTATGCTTCCTTCTTTTGGTTTCCTACCGTTCATCTCCACCAACGATGACGTGAAGTCGCTTTGCTTTGGGAACGTGTTGATACGCCTGATAGTATGCAATCAACAAAGCGCTCCCTCACTACTACGACTACTAATGCTCTGTGTGTGCAATGAGATACATGATTGTGGGTATTTATCTTTCACTCAACGGTGCCCTTTGGTGTCATCGCGCCAATTTTCGGAACCACAGCACGGAAACTTCAGAAGTGATTTATACGGAAATGACTTCATTATCGCGTGTGCGCGATAACTGCTGACGAGCGGCCCGAAAAGAGCAGCTGCTTAGACGAGATTGTGCTTTTGAAATGGACATCACGATAGTCGCTTGTAAAAACTGCTCTGCTCTTACCAAACTAACGTTAGCCAAGCTCGTAAGCTCGCGCGGTTGGGAAAATTCTATTCAATGCAAAGTAGCGTCAACAAATGAGATAAAATGTTTACCTGTTGAGGAGCGTTTACAATTATTTCTTGGGCCATGGCAGCCCGGCCGGAGCAGTGTTCTGTCGGGCCGGAATAAACAGCCATCGCCAACGGGGAAGGCTTTGTTCGAATGTTTATGACATTGAATAAAACATGACCCCACTTCGAGGTTGCGAACTTCTCACGCATAATTCGTGACCACCGTGGCGCGGTTTGCAACGAGCGCAGTGTTGTTAGGCTGATGTCTCTATTATTAATGAATTGTAATAAGATTCTTAAAAAGACACCCCCCTCGGTCACCGATTCCACCAGACACACTTTGCGCGAACAATGAACCTGCTGACAAAATGGAAGGAAGACCATTTTATACTGCAACACCAAATTTGCTTCCCAAAAGGTGTGTATTTGTGAGTTCAATTTACCTTACTCCGGTGCTCGGGAAATGATTTTTTGTTGCGTCTCATTTTCCCCCATGAAAAGCTCTCAGCCAGTTTAATTCCCATTAAACTTCCACAAGAGGAAAGAAATGCAAAAGAAAAAAAAAAAAAACACGAGCGCCCTAAAGTCAAAAGCAGCAAAAGGGCACACAATCCGGGCCGGAAAATGGAGCACAAAAGTTCACTTAAATAGATGATGACAGAGTCTTGACGGAGGTTCCGTATCCCGGGTGTTCCCGTATCGGATCCTGGTAGAGATAGAAGCTGGCAAGGGAGGGGGCAAGCTACAAAAAAGGGGGAAATACGAACAGAAAGTCACCATTTTCAACCACCTGTTAACGTGCGCTTGCAGCAGAAGATGGTAGAGACGCCTTGTTGGGGATAAAGCATTAGACTCACATTTCGCTTCAGTACGTTTTGCTGCTTCATCGAGAAAATTCGGTCACCGAGCCCGAACTCGTTCGCTGCCCGAAAGCGGATGAAGCTGCTGGGAAAACGTCACGTTTTCAATTATCTGTACGATCTTTGGCGAAGATTAAATGACACATCAAAGAGATGAACGGGTGGATGGGTTTTAGTCGACAGTGCAGTTCTTCGGCGGTTGCGCTGCAGTTGAAGAAGTACCTTCGCTCTATTCGATTGATTTTTCCTCCATTCTTTTCGCTCGGTCGAAAACACATACACACACCAATCACACTAAAGTTTGCAATTTATAACCGGTGAGAAGTTGGCAAATTAATCGTATGTGAATTTTTGAGGAACCGCCGGTTTTGATTTATTTACCTTGGGTCAACAGTCACCCCGAAGGCTGACTGGATGATGAGAAGGGACCGATTAGTTCCGACAGGCACAGTAATCGATTGTGACCTAGGTGCACCCGGTCCGCCGGTAGAATGGATGATCGATGAATCGGGCTGCATCCATCACAGCCCTCCCCTCCCCACAACCGACACATGCTCGGGACCGATGGAACCGGTGTGGGCAATTTCCACCCAATTCGAAACCTTAAGCCGAACGACGTGTAAGACACTATTGTTTCCCCGGCAACGATTCCGTACCAGCTCGGCAACGTAATTTAAATCCCATCAATATTAATGCAAGGCCACCGGGTGCAGTCAGTTTGTCTGCACCGATCGGCAATTGAAAGCGGTCTGCGTGTCCGCCGACAGAGTCACAGCAGCTCGGTGCGAGAAACCGTCTTATCAATGCTGCCCATGTGTATGTTGCCGTGCGTCTACAGCGGGCTGCATATTAATGATCTGCCCTTCGAAAAGTCCCGGCAGCATATCCCGGTAGTATGGCGGTGTGTTTTGCGTTGCCGTACGCATCATTTGTCGTGGATTTGTAGAACAATAAGCATGTTCATGCCTAGCGGCGTTTTGGCGTATGATAAGCGGGATTGCCCCTACATTACATGCCGAATGTTTCATAACTGTATGCTAGCTCCATGCTGGATGGGAATATTTATGAAAGGGGCCACTGTTGCAACAAATATAAACAAATCAGTTATTAGAAGAGTTCCTGAATGTTTCACAATAGTGACTGTGTTTGAAGTTTAATTCTATAAAGCTTCGCTTCGAAAACTCTTCATAATCCACTTCACGAATGTGGATAGAATGTGCACAGCCAAGAGGAAATTAATAAGGAAGACTAACACTTTCCCTCCTCATCAATTAAGATAAATTGCAGAAACTGTACTAACCACTGCACTCACAACACACTCGTGCTTTGACGATCGAAAGGGAAGAATTTCTACAACGCGAAACTCTTCAAACTCGAGCCGTACGGTAGATCTCTTCAGAATAAGCACTACAGCGACCGATAGAGTCACTTTGTTTGTTAATCCATTCGATATTGCATCAAGTGTTGAGCTGCATTAAAATATTATCTTCAAGAAACTCCTAATCAGATCAACTCGTAAAGATTAGATAGAGGAATAGTAGCTCTCCTGGAAGAGTCCGGAACTGTAAATAATTCAATCGTGCAGGTCTTACCCTACCTTTAGTGCTCCTGTGCATTCCTGTACGCAAACTCCGGTCGTTAGAGTGTTAACGTTCCACACTCCAAAGGTGCCAAGCATGCTTAACGTTCGGGGTTTTCACCCAATTCCCAAGTTCTGGTTCGAAAATGCAAAGCGAACAGCAGCCTCTATCCGCTTGCTCGATCCGTTTTGGGTGGTTGTGAAAAATGAGTGCACAATAAGTCTTGAAATAAGATTAACGACATCATAAACCAACGCTTCGCGGGTACCGAGCTCCGGGAGGAAAACTAAGGCACCAAGTCATCCCGCCCACCAACGCAACCAGAATATCTGGAGCACTTTCCATCGGAAAATGGTCCAGCTCTCTGCTTCTCACTCCGGCATTGAACAAGGTGCAGAAAAGTTAATTTGCACTGATAACGGAAAAGTTGTGCTTTGGACAGAACAAGCACGTAGCAACACGAGCTCACTCCTCTTTCACGCTACCATTGCGGTACGTACTATCAGTTCGTAGGAAGAGTAGGGAACTGTGGGTGAATATTACGCTAATTAGGTGCTTATAAAGAAAAAGCATGTCATCCCATGCCCTCAACTCTGGCGCCGTTTTTTTTACAAACACAAAATTAATAAAAGAATAACGCTTTAGAACCACATCGCCACAATCGTCCACAATGGTAGCGTGTTGCAGTGCATCGCAGCTTTAACGAGCCTCTCACACACTGCCACCAACAAAATGCAAAATCCCACCGACATGAGTTCTATCAAAGCTCCAGCAAACAATTTATCATGTCTTATTGCCCGTGCCCAGTTTGTGTGGAGCTGGAGTGCTCAAGTGGCCCCGTGAATACCCGTACTCTTCGCTGACTCATGGTGGGTGCTGATGGACGGCAAAAGGACGGACTTACGCGCAGCAGGAAGTCCTAGTTCTCACCGTACGCGTTCGCATTGTGCTTTGCGCGATCGGTCTTTTTCAGATTGGCATGCGATACTGGTGTGGCCGGGGTGGTTGGACGAACGAAATAAGATTCCTATGTGTAGCGGATTCTTCCAGATGGTTGCACATCATACCGTGCCAATTGGAAGGTATCGTACATTGGTCAATGGGCATTACGCCCCTCCTTGGACACTTGTGTATCCTCTCACAGGCGCATTGGCCCACTAAGGACTAGGACTCTTGCTCAAGATGTCAGAACGCGTGGGTCTGGCGTGACGCTGCGAAATCGCTCCAATGGTTGTTTAATGACAGCTACGTAGAATGGGGTCCCGCATGGATAGGGGTGTGTGTTTGCATTGCTACATGTGGTGAGAAAAAAATCACCCAAGATGGAAGAAAAGCTTCGTAAACTGCCCAAACGATCAGGAAGTATAAATCAAAAGAAACCTACCCGTGATGTGTCCATTCTTTCCGTTGGTACACCATCACACCATCTATCATCGTCGCGTTTCCGTGTGTTTCCATGTGTCAGCATGCAGCTGACACGTGCTGGCAGAACCCCCTTATTGTTGACCTCGTTTCCGGGAAAAATGCAGTTTGATTGCTGTTTTACCGTGGCATCCCCCTCCTAATAGTGAGCTGACGGCTGGTGGACCCAATCAAATTAGTTCCCTCATACATCAGCCAAAATTTGACTCCAAGCGAAAATTGGAATCCGAATCAAACCACCAAAACCATGCCAGGACCCCCCCTGTCTGTGGTACGATATTAATTGAACTTTTGCATTGTTTTGCAATTTGCTTTGGGCAGTGGGCCACAATCGTTGCCCTCGCCCACAAAATGGGAGCCGGTCGGTAGGACATTTTGTTTATTTTATATTTTCCGAAAAACCGGGCCCCACTGACGTTTCGAATCCTTTATGTCGACGTCAATGTCGACCAACATTTATCATCATAACAATGCCACCGGAACCATTATCCAGCAAACAGAACGCGGTGCGGTGCGCTATAAGCCAACGTTACACAAAGCTCCTTTTCGCCCGTTGCTGAAATGATGAAACGCAAATAATCCAGACGCGAGTACGGTTGTCCCCGCGTACTACCGGGGGCCCGGAAAGCAGCCGCGCCAATTGTTTGCGAAATGAACTCCTGTTTGGCAATACGCAACAACGCGCTGACCGTACGCACGGAAAATCCTAGAATGGCATTACAGCAGCCTCCACCCGAATCACAGTTGCGAATTGGAACGAAATGTCCACTGGATGTGACCCGTCCATCCGTCCAGCTAACAAATCATTAATTTCTGGGCTTTCTGGCGAACGGAGTTTCCGGGAAGCGGCGTGTCCCGGTGCCCGGTGGGCTATTTGGATTGTCAAATATTTATTTTCCATTTTTCCTTTCCCTCTTTTGCATGCGGTCAACCCGGGCAGGATGATTTACCCGGCCAAGCCCTGCTGGATGTGGTTTTTGCGCGCCTGAATCTGATAGAGACTGCCTACTTTGGGATCCGGTACATCGATCAGGACAATCAGACGGTAAGTAGATGGGGGAGGGATTTTTGGTTGCGGATGGGCACTCTTTAGAGGAGGGACAGCTATTCTGACACATCTTGACCGTTTCTTTTCTCAGCATTGGTTGGATCCGGGTGCAAGGCTTTCCCGCCAGCTGAAGGCTGGAAAAGTGCCGTACGATCTGTACTTTGGTGTGAAGTTCTACGCATGCGATCCCTGCAAGCTTGTCGAAGAAATCACGAGGTAAGCGTCCTTAAACGTTCAACGAAGGCAATAAATTTTGGAATTAATTACCCACGCATCCGCTGGCGATGCTGCCACTTCCAGGTATCAGCTGTATTTGCAGGTGAAGCAAGACATCCTTCAAGGCCGTTTGCCCGTCTCGTTTGAGCTCGCCGCCGAACTTGGAGCATACGTCGTGCAGGGTATGTCGTTCAAAGTAATGTTCAACGATTTAGCAAACAATAACGCCCCACTCCCTTTCCGTGTTGCAGCTGAGCTCGGTAACTATGATCCACGCAAACATCCGCCCGGATACGTGTCCGAGTTCCGGTTGCTCAACAATCAGACGAAGGAAATCGAAAGCCGCATCCACGAGCTGCACATCCAGCTGGAAGGAATGTCCCCGTCGCAGGCCGAGTTTAACTATCTGGACAAAGTCAAGTGGCATGATATGTACGGTGTGGATCTGCACCCGGTGCTGGTATGTGATGGATGGATATCCGCATCTTTATTATATGTATCCAACTGTCCAACCTTAATCCTTACGGATGTCTCACTCTCGTTCACTTCCAACGAATTCTAGGGAGAAGACAGTGTGGAATACTTTCTCGGCTTAACGCCGGGTGGTATTGTGGTGCTGCGCAATAAAACCACCGTCGCACACTACTACTGGCCTCGGATAGCGAAGGTCTACTACAAGGGACGATACTTTATGCTTCGCGTCTGTGATAAAAACGTAAGTATTAGCGTATGGTTGCGCTCCAACCCGTGCACTGCGTATCCTTATGCGTTTTCCGTTCCCCGATCTCCTTCAGAATGAAGTTAGTACTTACGGTTTCGAGACACCAAAAAAGAGCGCCTGCAAGCATCTGTGGAAATGCTGCGTGGAACATCATTCGTTCTTCCGTCTGGTACGGGTAGCACCAATGCAGGCAACCGGCACCCTTGCCAGCAAGTACAGGTACATCCGTTGAATCCTGTTTTCCACTTGAAATCACTTATCACACCACTCACACAAGCACCGTATCGTACCGTTACAGTGCCCGTTCGGAGCGTCAATCGATGAAGGACCTCTCGACGCAACAGCGTGTTCCACCGGCGTTCACCCGGACACCGTCCCGCCGGCAGCCACGACGCGTGATAAACGATCCACCGGCAGAGGACAAGATGTTCGATGCACCGAAATACATTCAGCAGGAAATCAAATCCGTTTCAATACCTCAACCGGCCCAGTCGTAAGTTTTCACCGGCGGTTCCATTGCCAACGCATTTCGACACATCTCATCTCACACGATGTTTCTTTCTTGCCTTTTTTTCACCGTGCACACTTTACATATCACACTCCTGCACTGCCCTGCGCCATTTTGTCGTTTTTTGTCGTGATTTTTTCGCGATGCATTTACGCGCGCTGTACAGCTTTGAGAGCCCTTATCGTTCTACTTGCAGCATACCGGCTGCATTGAGTAGTACCGGTAGCAAATCGCAGGCACCCGTCCCACCGGACTCGCCGCGCAGTACCCGCAGCGCACCCTGGACGCGCTCCCAGCAGCGTGGTTTGTTTGGGATTAACTCGAGCCCGAAGTCGGTACGGTCCGCATCGACGCGGATGAGCGCACCGGCCAACAACAGCCGCATGCGTTCGAGCTCCGTCGAAAGTCATTCGTCGAACGAATCGCGCTCGGGGCGCCGGCGTCGACACAGAAGTCGCCGGGTGTCGGACAACGAGAGTGAAATGAGCCGCGGTTCGGGACGTTCGGGACGTTCGCATAACTCGCACCGTAAGCATCGGCGCCATCGTTCCAAGAATCGACGCAATCGGTCGGATACGGAGAGCCGTGATCGTAGCTACTCCGGCCATCGGCGATCAACCGACTCGATCGAGCTGGTCGATTCGGGCGAGCAGTGGCTGGAGGTGCAGCGCAAACAGCACTCCGATGCCGTACCGAAAGCGGCCGTCATCAAGAGCAGCCAGGTGATGAAGGGTACGCATCCGGATTCCGGCATTATACAGCACCATCATCGCAGTCGGCGACACCGCAAGCATCGGTCGCCATCGGAGAAGATTTGGTCGAGCGAGCTGACGAAGCATCTGCAGTTCGATCTGGTTGATACGACCGGCATGACGGAGGATCAGCTGCGCGAGATACCGTACACGGTCGTCGAGACGAACCATGCCGCCAAAAAGCCCAACACACTGAAGGTGCACAAGACTAGTCATCAATCGTCGACCTCGTTATCGCACCATCATCACCATCATCAACCGCACCAGGCGAGCAACAATCGTATCGATCGGATACGGGATCCGTACTCGAAGGGTGGCGATGGCAGCTTGGTGGAGAATGGCATCAATGGAGGTTCGATACGATCGGCTAGCACGATCAGCTCGTCAAGGGACTATGATCGTAACTCAGGACTTATAAGGTATGTCGAAAGGTCTGGGATGTCGGAAGCGAAGTGTGCATGTTGATCGATCTATTTCTTCAACAGAATGATGTCTAGCATGAGCATGGGAGACTTCATTTCGCCGACTGGATCAAGCCTGAGCCCATTGGATAGTTCGGGATTGCGAGTATCCCACGAGCACACTGATTCGGGTCTTGGAGCCGATCAAGACTATGCGTACTCATCTGAAAGGTAAGTAGATGCAGTAGTGTGGATTACAGTGTGATCCTAAGCAACTGTGTTGCGCTCCACTTCACAGATCCAGTGACAGTGCCAAGTACGGTACGAACAAATCTTCCGGAGCATCCGTGACGTCGGGCCACACGAAGTCGTCCTCATCGAACACGATGAAGCCGCACCATCACACAGTGAGTAGTAGGAAACCTCCGCTCTGTCCGGGTCGTACTGGGGGGCCTTTGCAAACTAACCCCCCGGCGATAACGCAACAACCACAGTCACAGCAACAACAACATCAACCATCACAGCAGCAACAGCAAACACATCTACAGAGCAAATTTTCCTCGGTACCTGGTGTACATAGTGCCAACGGCAGTAACAGTCGCTTGATTAATACTAACAACACACACTATCAAAACAATCACTACACCTTCAGTCTAACCCGAAACCCTCACCAGAATCATCACCTTCAGCATCATCATCAGCAGCAACAGCAGCATCCTCATCAGTATCGGCACAATTTCACTAACAATCTCGGTGGTCGCATCCATCCGGTCGGTGGTGTCGGCGGTAGTATAGGCGGTGGGTTAAGCACTAGCTCATACCTGGACACGGTGGCAACGCTGTCGTCGTCTGCCGCACCCTACCATTACTACTTCGATGGGACCGGTTTCCGGTCGAATGTCGGCCCGTCCGGAACCGGCATCCATACGTTGGGTGGGCACGGTTCGGGTGCTGGCGGTGGTGGTACCCGCGGTACCAAGTCCGACATCGGTGTACCGATACGCCCAAAGCGGCACTATCAACACCATCAGCAGCAGCAACAGGCACACCACCAGCAGCAGCAGTACGGCATCACCAGTGTGCACAATTTTAGCCGCACTTCCGTTGCCACCGGTACCGACCGGAAGCAGCGGAACCCGATGGCACAGTCGCCATCGTTCAACAAGTCAATCGACTATCTGGAAAACTATAAGACTGGCGTGGAAAGACTTAACCAGGGCAACAGTAGCTTAAATAATAACAATCCGGAAAGTTTCACCGGGCTGCTCGGTATGGGCGCTACCGGGAGTCAGAATGTTCTGAACAACAACAACAACAACCCCAACAACATCAACAACAATAATAATAATAATAATAATGCCCAATCCATGGTCAATGGACCGTGGGAGGTTATCAACGGTACCAAGGGCGATGGGGTCGATCAGGTTGGTCCGCTGATTTGTTTCGATACGAACCGAAATCAGGATGGTGGACGGTCGGACCAGGAGCAAACCGTAGCCACACCGACCCGTCAGGGTGAGAGCGGCAGTGTAAGTAGTTGAGCTTTCGTTTCGCTTGCATGTGTCGCTTGTGTCGTAGTGTAACCGACCGTTATCCAGCAATACAGTGCATGTGACATACGGTGTCCTGTTTCGTTTCGTCGATTCGCATGTTTTTTATTTTTATTTTTGTCTCTTCCACTCTTGGAATTAGTTTTTGCACGAAAAAAAGCCCACTATTACCCATTTATATGTGTACCTTCTCAAGGTGACGCTCGAGCCTTTGACATAAGCCCCTGGAGTGTATGCAATTCTATGTTTTATGTCGACGTTCATTGGTTGTTTTCGTTAGTATTTACTGGTTTTTTGCTCTGTCCCCACCTTTCCTTCCGAAAATGTGCATGAAATGTGACAACTCCCTTAACACAAAAGCTAGAAGGAACATTTTTACTTATCGTTACTTTCGCATCGGTTTTGTTCTAGTGTGTTTTTTTTGCTCCCCCAACTCGACCAACTTTGACTTTGCTGGGGAGGGAAAGTTTTACTTGCTGCCTTCCTGTTGCTGCTTACAATGCAACGACATTGCAGGCGAAAATAAAAACAAAAACACCCCGGGATGGTTTGGAATGAATGAGAGCAAATGCACAGGACTAACAAAAAAAAGTATAAGTTTTGTTCCACTTCCAAACCCAATCCTTGGACGGAGGAAATACACGGAAGCTTAACTGTACGGTAAAGCAAAACATGTTTCCACATCCGGCCCACTGAGTGCATTCGTTCCGTTTCTCTTTCCTCTCCCCCACGCATCCCGTTTTTCTTGCACTTATTATTGATCCTTTGCCTGGGCACACTCTATTCCCCGTCCCGTTTATCCGCTCTTTGTCGGCAAACCCCATGAACCGTTTGATGCATTTGATGCAATGCTTCAGCGAACAAAGGAAGCATCACATCGTTTCTGCTCTTTCGTTGCGAGCTACACTAGCGTTCCCGTTTTCCACGTCAATCTCCACCGTCATCAACACGGGTACGGGGGGGTGTTTGTATGTGCTGTGTAATGAGAACCATGGAAAAAAAAGCGGGGAAGACAATCGGAAATGGGAATGTCGTGGCGGGAGAGAGAGGAAGAAATGAGCACAGAATTTGGATGCAACTTGTGCGCCTGCATTATCACCCGGAACCGGACGTGGGCGGGGGCCCCACCGGGTAGGGGTAGGTTGTATATTTTTTTCGCCGCGTTCTTGGCTTTTCATAAGCATTCTTCAATGTTCCGGGACCGTTTTTCCCGACGCCAGGTGAGCGCACCTTGCAGCACGTGTTGCTTTCAAAAGCAGCATGACAGTGAGGGAAGACCAGACTCTGAGTGAGGGGGTTGGGAGTGAAAGTTGTGTATGCGTTTTTTTGTTTTTTACTTCAACCCCTCCTTGACTACTTTTTAACTCTCGACATCCCGACAAAAAGTCGGGTACGGTAACAGTTCGTTTGTTTTGTGGGATAAGTAAACGATGTAAAAGTTTTCCTGTAACGTTCCCTGCCCGTTGCACACGTTGCACAAGCTCCTTGTACTTTTTTTTTTTTTTTTTTTTTTTAGAAAGCTTTTCGACTTTCCGCGACTAAAATGCATGCAGCGTGTTCGTAGCCCTGGAAATATTCTAGGACCGCACTCGTCGTACCGGTCTCGTAAAGCTTTGTGTTTTTTTTGTTTCTATTTGCTCCCTTTGGTTATTATGCTATTGCTGGTGCTTAGATTCTTTTGCATCCATCGAAGCGAAACCAATAACTGCCCTAGTTTACTGGTGCAATTGTTATGTTTTTTTTTCGTTGCTGTGTTTGCCATAAATTGGATCAAGCTAAGACAGGCAAACGTCCAATCGATTTGCTGAAAAGTTGTTTTCCAGTATTTGCTGGTGTATTAAAAGTATTGAAACGGGTGCTGAATTAAGTAGGACAAAGCGTAAAAATATCTACAAAACCGATAGAGTACTATGCTATGTGGATTGCATAAGCGCAGGAGTGTTAGATATAATGGAGAAATAGCGCCGTAAAGTATGCAATATGCAACACAAAACACTAAACAGGTGTGTTTACGTAGCATTTAACAGCATTTGGAGTTTGAGTTGGAAGCAATGCATTTTAATTATAGTTTTGCAACTTTTCCTAGTCATAACTGTTGCATGTTCATTCCCATATAAGTGTTGCATGTATTTCCGTGTTCTAACTGTCTGTTTGTGTGTATCAATTTGTGCAATTTATTAGTTCGTTCTTTTATTTGTTTGTTGATGTTGTGATTTAACTACCCCACCACTGGCCCATGCACAATGTCCAAATCTTCCTAACAATAATGCATGTCCCTTTTACGGTACGGTTCAGCTACTGTGCGTTCCGAAACCAAACAATCGGCATCTAATAAAAGCGTTTGCGCTTGTTTTCTTTCCCTTCATTCTTCGTATGTGGCAAAACAAAACAAAAAAACACAAACACACACCTCAGAATGCCACCCGAGAGAATGGAAACATGCAAAGCGAGGTGGGCAACAGCTCACCACCCACTGGCCAACAGCCGGCCCACAGTGGCTTGCAGGTTGCACAGGGTACGCGTAACAGTCCGACCAAAGCCAGCACCGAATCGGTGCGTTTGACCAAGCGCTCCCAGGTCGGGTCCAGTCCGGCACGGTTCGGTCTCGGTAAGAACAGCAACCATCGTTCGTCCAGCTTAGAACTGATACTAACACCTATCATACAGAGCCGACGGTAAGTAGCACCTGGGTGATGGGATACGTTGTTTGCATTGTTGAGTGTCCCGAGTACCGGATTCCGGATGCATCAACAAAATGGGGTGTTTTTGGGTTGAGTTTTAGTGTAGGAAGCTTGGTAAATAGTAGCTGGTTAGATTGAGAATCGTATCAGTATTTTGAGTATCAATTCAACTTTAGTATAGCCTTTAGAAAGGAATTCATTTTTGTCATTGTTGCAGACCTCAATTACGTCTAATTCTCCGAAAAAAAATCTAAAATTATACACAATTATCAAGCAGTCTTGCTTATATTTTGTTTTATGGAAAAAAGCTCAACATTTGCTCATGCTCCATAACGCCAAGAAATATAAACTTCCAGGAAGATAAAAACAGCCCACCTCAACGCAAGAAAAACACATTCGCCACCTTACGACACAGTACATTAAGCGCATGTGATAAAAGCACATCATTAGGAAGGCAGAATCGTTTTTCGGTATGTTTTCACAAGTGCTCTTAATTAATCCCTTAACCATTACCGTCACGATCACAAGAAACCGGGTATCGCCATCGTTTTTATGCACATGTACATGAGCCCTTTTCGAAATTTGTATACACGTTGCCCTGTTTTTGCTTCCCCACAACGAGCCAAGCTTACCGTAAGCGGCACGGAGCTCCATCCAAACCAAATCGCCTTGGTAACAAAATGCTCGGGTGGGTCGAGATTGACGTTGGTCGTGGAGGGTACGGTGAGTTGAAAGGAAATTCCAACCCCGTCGACTTACCCCGGTGTGCACAATCTCGGCTGGGACGCTTTGAACTTTCCACCGGGCGCACACCCGGTGATAAGAACGGGTGTTGATTATATCTTGCTCCCCAGGATATAGCAGTTATGATGATAGCCGATGTTCTTGGAAGTCCACAAAAATAGACTCAATTCTGTGACTTCAGGGACACGCAG
>KI423727.1:4094-16681 GCA_000473375.1 Anopheles culicifacies | reverse complement strand
TATGTTACAACTACATCAGTACAGCGGTAGCAGTGAAACACGATCTCTTAAGTATAAACACAATCAATACTAATTGTCGACAACAAAAAATTCAATTTTTATTGTGTTAAATATCTTTTATATTATTTTTTTAATATGTTTGCCTAATTGTAAATATTTTATCATCCGCTCGTTTATACTTACACGGCCCTACTCCACGTATACCACGATGCTAATATTGTTGTAACATGTGCTACGTTTGTGCTATCATCTGCTTCCCTTATTTTATGGAAGCTGATCGTGTCGTGTCATTGGAGGCCGTGTAGAAGTTGGTCTGGTTGCAATTTGATGACAAATAGTGTTCATCAAATCATCTAAAAAATTCTCCAAACTAAAACTATCAAGAAATTTTAAAAAATATTTAAAACGAATCAGGCCAACTTTGAATGTATGAGAAGCCATCATTTAAAACAAATTATTTTTAATGTTTGCAAAGAAAACGATTCTTTCAGTGAGTTTTAGCGGAATAAATTTTAAATCAACACGTATGACTAGGGAATACAATTTTATATTTTAAAGCAAAAATAGTTGGGGATGGCCCGGTGGGATAGATTTTTCAACACCTAGCTTTCATATCATGGACTGGAACCAAAATTCCCATCTGGACCATTTCTCCGTAGTATGGACTACCTATACTGCAATGTGGAAAATAAAGTCTTATTCTGCCTGGCCGTAATACTATAACTGAAGAACAAATAACAATGTTACAATAAATTAATAAATCTCTTGACTAAAGTTATTGCCGATACTTGTATGGAACCACTTTCTCTTAAACAATTATCATAAATTAACTAAATTTGTTAATTTGTGTTTTTCTCTTCATTTGCAGCCGTTCCCATGAACCCGACATGAACTCGATCTGGCTGAGCATTGTGCTCGGTGGGCTAAGCATGCTGGCCAAAGAGACCGGCATTACCGTGTTTCTGCTCAACGTCACCTACGACACGTACCGCAACTGGCCAGCCCTGAAGCGCACCGTCCAGGATATGCGCTGGAGTGAGGAGACACATCAGTTCGGACGCCGCGTGTCCCGTGTGCTGCTCTCGATGGGTGTCCTGCTCGCGGTACGGTTAGCCCTGCTGCAGGGCTCTCTGCCACGGTTCTCACAGCAGGACAATCCGACCGCCTTTCATCCGAACCTTTACGTGCGGTAAGTACATGCCTCCCGTGCCCGGGTTAGCTTATCTGATCAAATTCGGTTTTTTCGTTTTCGGACCCGGTTACAGACTGCTTACCTTCTGCTATCTGGCCGCCTTTAACTGGTGGCTACTGCTGTGTCCTTCCACGCTCAGTCACGACTGGCAGATGGGTTCGATCCCGCTCGTTACCACGGCCAGCGATCCACGAAATTTGCTCACGTTTATTGCATTCGGTGCCGCACTATTGTTCGCTTTTCGTGGGCTTATGGATTGTGAGGTAATTAAAATATATCTATTATTTATTGCTTTTTCCCCCGTGGGCAGCATCATCGGTTGGGTCGTCATGTTTGGGGTGGTTCGCCAACTCTCAACTAGAAATACCTTTACAGCAGGCAATCGATACGGTACGCAAAACCCGTACATCAAATACAAATGATTTGATGTTTGAGCTTAAAATAGGATGGGTTTTCCAGCTGCCAACACACACACACACACCCTTCGTTTGTGGTACACATTTTTCGGAATCATTCCATTTCGGCGATATCTGTCAAAACAGTAGAAAAAAAAATCTATTTCCCATACCCAACCGCTTCCTCGGGTGCTGTGCCGATTGCATAGTTTTAGGCACACACGAACGAACTTGCAACGGTTGCATCGCGATCGTGCTGGCGTCTGTTTCGACATGATTCATATTGCAATAGAGGAAAATTGTGTTTGCACACGGTTTTGTGCGTTTTGCATGTTGGTTGTTTTTTCTTCCTATCCTCGTTTTATTATTTTCCCCCCCAAAAACGAACAAGTGCACGTATTCATTGCGCTGCACATATACCCACCGATCCATCATGGGCACCGGGGCGTTCCGATGCCTTCACCCGATAGTGGCAACCGATTGCAATCAACTGTGCAAATATTGTATCATGTGCGGAACGCGCTGTTCTCGTTTTCGATTTCCACTCACGATTGCAAACGGTAGTATAAGCTAAAAGTAAAGCGAATAACAGTACTCTCGCCATACAAATACAAAAAAACGGGACACGAAAGAACAGACGACCCATTCGCATCCTGCGCTGGATAACGCGCTTCTCTGCACACCAAAGCGTGATGTTTGCGAAAAACGGTGGTGGATGGTGGTGGCCAACGTTGGGGAAACGGTTTCAAATCAAACCACCATCGCAAACGGCTCAGCCTCAGCCACAGCCGGTATGATGTGATTGATGTAATGCATCGATTATTTATTGATCACTGCATGCTGCTCATTGACGTTAATTGCCCGACATGGTCAGACGGAGACTCCATTTGCAAACTCATCACGTTCGCAACGGATGCTCCACCGGGGATTTAGCTCAGGGTAGTGAAGTTTATATTGCACACTCGCGCTGTGGTTTGGTTTTTCATTGCAATGGGTAGCGTTTATTTTTGTTTTGTTTTAGATGGCATACTTTTTTACGTGTTTTTGCCCTTGCTTCAGAAAAAAAGACGTCAAATAGTTTGTCTGCTGTTGTGACGTAAAGAGAAATGACGGTTTTATTGAAAATATGCTAGTTACATGCACAAATTGTAGAAGACTCAATGGTCCTACCAACATCCATAAATTGTTTATGAAATGACAGTATTTTTGCATAACGCCCAGAAGTATGCAATCTGAAGCAAACTGTACTTCATAGGCAGATGGAAAGCTTTTCTTTAAATATGGTGTTTATTGCAATTATTTTTAATATCTTCTCATGAATGCGTAGAGAAGTCTTGTGGAAAAATTCTGTGTTTTTGAAATTTGTTAGAAGTGGAAAAGACAGTGACTGATTCGAACGGCGGTTGAAATAGAAGACAAATATATTACATTTATTCAAATTGGTTTACTTCAAAAAGTGCTTACAAGCGTCAAATTAGTTAAATAGAGAAAATAGTTGACAAAAGCCGGGAATGGAAACCCAAGGAGTTGAAATATAAAAGCACGCATACTAAGGTCGTGCTCTATTTTTGTCGTTAACGACAAACGACAACGACAAGTTTTACGAGGTGCTCTATTTTTGTCGTCCATCAATCTGTCAGAGTAGGGACGTCAAATGAAAAGAAGAAGCATGATAAACAACATTATAATTAGTTAATATATTGCTACGTACAGTTGTGAAACTATTCACTTGAATTGAAATTTAGTTGAAAATGATGTAATTTGGAGAATTTGTGTGTCCAGCTCTCCCCAAAATGCTTGTCAGTTGTTTTTGACCACCAAGATGCACATATGTAAGATATGCGAACGACATTGTTTCACGAGGTGTATAGAAAAAAATTAATTGTTTTGTATTACGACAGGATTTTCTAGAGCACCTTCATACAACGCCATGCGTTTGTTTTTGTCATTTGTCACTTGTTAAAGTTAATAATTTGTGTCTCGCTAACGACAAAAAAAGAGCACGGCCTAAGGATTCAGATTGGGAGTATCGCGTGGGACGCAAAGGGATGAGATGAGAAGGGAGAACCTGGAGATTCTATTAAACTTATACTCTGGATTTTTACAAATTTAGTAAGCTAAAACTAATACTAACGCATTACTTGGCTTATTTCGTGACAGATGTTGTACAGTGTCGTGTATTTAAATTGCCTAACTTTAGGCTCAAGCATCTAAAAAACAAAATTTGCTCTTCAGCATCGACACGTCAGCCTTTCCAACAGATTTGCAGATAATTTTGTGATAAGAAGATTTAATATGAAAAGTAAGTAGAAAAATAATAGTTAATAAGTTATTACATACTTTTTTTTCAAAAAAATAAAATGAGGAAAGTGAAAGCATTAAAAATTATTGAAATTAAAAACAGATATTGTTAAACAAATATCCTGATACCTGAGTCGAAATCACTATCATCAGATAAATTAAATATTAAAATAAATTATATCATATAATATGATACTTTTTGTGTATTAGACGTAACATAAACGTGATACCCTAAAGTAAATAAGTGAAAAAAAAATAATGCTGACGCTTCTTAAAGGACTTTCACGATCAGTTCAAGTATTATTCCATTACTGAAAACTTCACGCGAAATTCAAAGTCAAAGCGTTATTTTGGGATAACGATAATGCCAGGAAAAGCCGAAAAAAAAAGCAAAGATAGCCGATAATGTCACCAAGACGGTGACAAGACACTGCGTTTTGCTTCTACGAAAGCGAAATCCAAATTGGAATGGAAAGCCTGCGTGTGCCTTCACCGCACGGCTTCATCTCCAATGAAAGGAAGTGACATTTTCCAGCCATGCATCCTGCCAGCCGGTGTTTGAAAATTCCGTCCCCACAATCGATGGTTGTGCCAATACCGGGAAGCTAGATTGGCACACTGATAGACAACCTATCGTCGTGCGAACCGGTCGGGCGTGAAGTGCGAATGTGCCGTGACTCGATACAGTCAATCTCGGCATCCACTCAGCTCATTAGAACAAATGGGCTTCATTTCCCAATCGTTCATTCTTAATTTTGGGGCCTACCAGCCGGGCAGAGGATGCGCCGGCAACCTTATCGTTTCGAATAAGCCCATGGCAATGCGAACAAAGCGGGGAGAACGGTTCGTACACTCGAAAATGAAATAAAGACCTTGACGATGTAAGGAGATGGTGAATGCAGAATGGTGAAGATATCATCGAGTTCTCCCTTGCCCGTAAACATCCGGGCTATCGTTGATTTATCTCTCGTTTAGGTAGAGATTTTTCTTTCCTCTACATCTAATTTCCTTCATCCAAGCGCATGAACACACGTGTGCACGAGCGGTACGGAATGGTGAGTAGGATATCGGCCGGAAGCAAGCTGGTGGTGACGCGATGCCCATTACCTAGTGAAACCACTTCACAGGCCACACCAACGCAAAACCGCTCGCACTTATTCGCCCGTGTCGGCACCATGTCGGCAGTGAGCGTAAACCTCAGAGTGCTGTGCGTTGAGGGCAGAGGCAGCCAGCCGAACCAGAACCACATCAAATTATTCTGTTTTAATGCCTTCGCCAGAAAACATCAGTTTCAGGCCTCGTCAGTATCTTGAGGCTCGACCGTGTACGTTAGTCCTTTAGAAGTATTGGCAATTCGATTAACTACCAGCACAATGGGCAAGATGGGTGAGTTTCATGGTAAAAAAAGAATCAAGTAACTTAAATAGATACTCGAAGAATCGAATAAAAGTTGAACGTTATACAATTTTTCAAAACGTTGAAGAATTGATCATACATCATCAAATTTCGAAACATTCAATAGGAGTTTGTGTGCGAAGTAAATATAAAATAAGTCACCTATTAACATCCACCGCAAGGCGAATGTATCACTTCGTCCTATTAGCCTCTCAAACCCATACGCAACTTTCACGCGTGATGATGTGCCGCGACCGTAAGCACAAATACTTCACCAACCAACACGGTTGTTATGTGTTATCAATCAATCAGGACAACTCTCTCTCTCTCTCCTCTCTCTCTCTATGTTGCTGCAGGCGTTGGGCTTCCTCTTTCATCGCTAGCTCACGCCTGTTAGTATTGTTATTTGTGGCTGTTGATTGATGAGACGCAACGATCAACATCAACAAGAACGGAACGTACGGCGTAAACCGCGTAAGCTAGAGCGCTCGATGTGTTCGCACCAACCGGCGTGTCCCGAAAGTGCTCAGCGCTCGTACAAACCACCACCACGAGGCACGGGTAAAGTGTTGTGTGCGTAGTGAAAGAAATCTGACTCCTCACGGCGGTATGCGAGCGTGCCCGGGACGCCGGATTGTAGCAGCAGTAAATTGATAAGTGAATTAGATAAATGACGTTTTATGTAACTTTTACTTTTTTGTCCAAGAGCTTACCATAACCGACCGCTACGTGAAAGTACTGTGAGTCCAAGGTTCCAAAGTTCTATTGCCTCGCCGAGCCGGGGACATAGGGTGGATTTTTCGGCGTAGAGTGTGCCATAAATTTGCGACTGGTTCCCGTTCTCTTCACCCCCCCTTCCCGTTCTCTTCCCACCAAGATGCCTTGTTTTTGGGACGAGTCAAGTTGTTGTGGCGCTACCCCCGTGTTAGCCCATGTTTAGCTTGATTGACAGGCCGGTGGCTGGGTATTGGTTTTCGGATCCGCTTCCGCTCGACAGTTGCAATCGGGATTACGTCAGCTATAAATTGTTGTTTTCGGTGACGACACCGACATATGATCACCGAAATAAACGTACCACCCTGTCAAAGGCGAAAGCCAAAACCTGAAGCCTGCGCCAGCCAGGGTCGTCGATACCGATGTTATCGAGTACAATCTAACAGGACAGGAGAACCGAAATCATGACAGCTTAAGATAAATGATGTACTCCCGAGTCGTGACCGGAAAGTATCGGCAGCGCGGGATGTACGGGACGCTCACTCGGGGGCGGGAGCGATACAAGGAAAATATGTCTTGCTTCACGCCATTCGGTCAAACGATGAGCCTTGCGAGGGGCTGCGAAATATATAAGCTCCCGTACAAATAAGCCAATGAAAAACGAGCCATCTACAATGGATGAAGAAATTGAGTCAATTCTTGGGAATGGGATGTCAATAATAATACTCTTGCGGTATGGTAGACTATACATCGTATCTATTGCAGCGTGTTTTATGACGACTGTTGACGAGTAGAAACTGGTCTACGGACAGAGTTCCAGTTTGTTACTTGACTGAGTATTTTATATACAAAATGACGATGTCTCTTTATTGTCTGTGAACTAGAAGCAATTGGGACTTAAATTCAATTTCTGACGCATTGCTATGCAATGAGCTTTGTTAATTATATCTGCCTTTATCATTTAAACTACTTATAGCGACTACTTAATGTATAGCTGGGATTTAAAACTGCTTTGAGTGTCCTCAACCATACCCACATCAGAGTTTGAAGTCATCTCTATTCATCTGCAACCTTCTCTTGGCACGTTGTTGGACACTCGCCTCCTTCACAAACTTCACACAAACCGTGGTCGTCCACCTGATACATCTTGATGGCTTTCAGTTCTACGGAAACGTAAACAAATATAAAGCCGCAAGTTAATGGGCATTGGAAGTTGCAAGTTTTGCTAATGTCACTTACTTGGATCGTAGTAATCATGCACCAGAACGTAAGCGGGACGTTTCAGAACCACCCTCTGTCGTCTGTATGCAAAAGCGATAAAGCAATTCCGCTCCGTACCCATGCTGTTGTAGTACACAACCAACGACGTTGCCCCGAACCGTATCTCGGTTTTCTGCAATACGATGTATGGGTGAGGAGGTTTTCGTAAGAGAGATTGGGAGAGATCGGTTCTAACTCTCGCGTACCGTCTTACCTGTATGGGATTGTATGGTGATCTGTCGATGAGATCCTGATCGACTGTGTAGCCACTTGGGAAGTACACCTCCACCAGTGCCATGTTTGACCGCTCATCCGACAGCTTCGGGATGAAGCTGGAGCACACCTTAAGCTGTAGCCGTGCACCAAAATTGGATAAGCTATGTTCTAGCTCCAGATTGAAGCTGTGGCTCACATTCCGCAAATCGACCGTAGACTCGTAAGCCACCTGAAGCAACCCAAACCCGAGTCCAGCCACGTTTATTTGCAGCTGTAGCGAATCGCTAATGCGTTCAACATGTTTCAGCTCACCAATATCTTGCGAATTGACGCGGAACTCTTCCTTTCGGCCGGAGTGCACCAACTGTACGTAATAATCATTCCTCGTGGGTGAAATCTTTTCCGCTAGCTTGGTGAGTGCCTTCAGACCAACGAAAGTGTCTTGCGTGCGGGGAAAGCTACTCGGTGTGTAACGTTGCTTCACCAGCCAGCGCATGACGGCCGTTCCGTCGACGTACTTTTCCGCCAGCACGAATGATAGCAAAGCGTAGGCAGTTGTTTCGATTTCATGTTTATCACGCTGCCAGTACCGTTCCGTCCCGTTATGCTGTACCGTGGACATTCTGATGAGTTTCTCCAAAAATCGTTCCCGTGTGCTATGGCCGTGTAGCATCAAGGCGTACGTAGCGATGGCAAGATCGTACGAATCGTCAATATGGTTCAACGCTTTAACCACATAGTTGATTCCTTTCTGAACAACGGCTGAATGTCTGACGGCGGCCTGCTCTTGTTCCAAGAGAGCGATTAATACGAAGGACGTTAAGGCAATTCCCTCGCGTAGTCCTCCCTGCATATCTCTGTGGAATATGGGTCCCACTTCATCGAAGCGACCGGTGGGGTGCTGACGCGAGGCAAGCCAACCGTACGCCTTCAACACCACGTCCGCTTCTATCTCGTCAATGTGCTTGGAAGCCGTGGCGAGAGTCTTTCCAACAAATGCAGTCAAAAAGACGCCTCCACCGCTTTTTTCCCAAAGCCCAAACGAGCCATCTGGCTGGCGGTAGCGCATCTGGTTCTGGTAACCCATCTTGAGGAGCGCCTTCGCTTTGTTTACAAGCCCTTTGTCGTCAGAACCGATCGATGTTATGTAGTCCAGCACCTGGACCATCGGTACGAGGCGCTTCATGTTCTGCTCACCGCAACCAGTTGGTACGGATAGAAGGTTTTCCAGGTTGTCCAGTACAGAGGTGAGGATGTTAGCTGTGAAGAAACAATGACTTCTAATGTGAAGCTATCTGCAAAGCTTTGATCATACTCACGAGTGAGAATGAATTCAATCTTGTTGTATCGTTGATCGGCCTTCTTGTCGAAGTCATGGTTTATGGTGAAGGTTTGGTTCATGTAAGAGTTGTGGCAGAAAAATCGAGACTTCATTACGCGCTTCACCAAACCCTCCGGGATGACGCGAATAACGCTTTCGATCGTATCAGTCGCAGAATCTATGGAAGCCTTCACTAGCACGGTCATCTCACCAAGTTTGCGGGCTTTTATCGTGAATGAAACTAGCACTCCGGTGTGCGGAGACACTAGAACTGACTTCGTGTAGCTTGTTTCTTGGAAAGAATAGAAATCAGGTCCATATTTGAATGACATTGGAGCAACAACGTTCTAAAGATATACCATACCATCGGAAGGTCGTCCTACGAATTCAGTCTGATTGTGCACATTGTGCAGTGTAACTGATGCTCGCTGCTCTTGTGGAAAGTTGCTAAAAATCATAAACTGTAACGCGACAGCTTCGCCACGCCGAATGGAGTAAGGCAACTGCTCCACGATGTAAAACTCCTGCACGGTAACGAATTCTATCGGTTGTTTAATAATGCCCAAACCATACCGTGGATGTATCGAGAACCCCGTCAGCTGCCAAGCAGTCGTCGTGTCGGGTACGATCTCTTTCATCGTAGCTCTTCCGGACGCATCGAGTTTGGTTGTTTTCCACAACCAAGACTCAAGGAAATTGGTACGAAATGTTTCGAATTGTGGTCTTTCCCAACGGCTTCGGATTTGCCAACGGGTGAAGCCAGCTCGTGCTGAAGGATCATCTGATATACGTTGACGGTAAGATCCTGTATCGAACATTAAATGGTCCATCGTGCGCGCAAACAGTAACATACTCTGCAGAGGGTATAATAAAAAAAAAGTTTGTAAAAGAAAGCACTGAAGAACTGAGCAGATCATACGAACGTGAAACGGGTCGAACTCGTTGTATTGCTCAGCATGAAATCCATGAAATACATCCAGAATATCTTCCCAAAAGATGTCGTGTTCTTCACCGGCCTGAAGCAGACTCTTGTCGTACACTGCTAGTGCTACATAAGCTTTTGGACGACCTTGCATGCTGAGCTTAATCTCTTCTCCAGGTTTTACTTCAAGCTTATCAATTGTAAGGGTAAACTGTTGGTGGATATTGAATATGGTCCAAAAAAGTTATGCACTTCAATCGAAATTTTAAAACCATTACGTACGTTGTTGCGAAGCTCATTGAAGTCCACATCTATATAGTCATATAGAATGACATCGTTGATGACGGTCGCTACGATGATTTTCGCCTTAGGAACCATTTGATCCGTTGCTGCTATCTGAAGGGCATACGAGGTGGCCTGCTTGGGTTGGATAAAGTCTGTGCTTACAATGTTCCCTTTTGCGACCACGTAATATACGAAGAAGGCCATCTCCTTGTTGCATGTTACTTTCAAGCTAAGCATCCTTCCTAGTTTGACTCTAAAAGAACATGAAGCATTCGAACACTAATCGTTTTATACAGGAAGCACAAACTTACTCCGACACTAGTTCCACTTTGAGGTAAGCTTTTCCCTCTTCTTCTCGACTTATTTGCTCGTAGAGCAGATCCTCATCATCGATTTGTACCTATTAAGATGATAGCAACACCATTCAATACCGGTACTTGATCACACACGGCACATTGCTTCACTCACACCAATGTCGATCGTTTCTGAGAATGGTCCTGGTTGTAGTTTTAGCTCAATCACACCTGCATCGTTACTCGTGTAAACTGAGTCACGCTCTGGAAGTACACCCTCAACCTTCACCCTGGCAGCAGTCGCTTTGGCGACCCGTCCATCTCGATACATCAAACGCAAGGAACAATAGAGGGGTTCTCCGGCTCGAAACTCCGGCTGTGCTTTGACGAGTTCCACCCGATACTGACTTTTGTAAACAGTGATCAGTTGCTCTTTGGTAACCATTCGCTCTGGAAGTAATGTATTGTGCTTAGTGCGTTACCGAACCTGGTACGGGAGAGAAGCATACCTGTTTCGTCTTGAATAAATGTTACATTCACACGCACGTTATGCGAGTCTTCGGACACGAGCAAATGATCTTTAAATTGAAGCTCCACCTGTGCCATCCCGAACACCTCCACCGTCGTCCGCTGATCCAGTATGTCGTCTTCTAGGTAGAGTGAGATAGTGGCGACACCCTTTACCGGTTTCCCAACGTAATATTTCGCGGTAATGGTAAGATCGAGTCGTTGATCCACTGCCAGCGGAATGCTGCTTGGTTGAATGTTCACATCGAACAGCGACAGCACGTACTCCTGCACCTCGAACGTTTTGGACGCTATTTCTTGTGATCCGATTTGAACGGATATTCTATAGATCCCAAGCATAGGAGTGATGTCGACCGGTAGTGTCGCCTCAAACACACCCAGCTGCAGTTTAACGTTGGTCCACTTGCGGATGATGTTTCCCTTTGGATCATGAACAGTGACAAGGCTGGAAGGAACGGCTGCCGGTGGTTTCAGATCCGCATCCAACACTATCGCACGAAACTGCACTAGATCGCCGGCCTTAAAGATGGGTTTGTTCAGCTGAATAAGTCCCGCAAAAGAGTTTCCAAGAAGTATTACATCCGCTTCCTGGTGCAGCTGGAATCCTTGCACTCCATCGATGGTAACTGTGTATCTACCGGGCAGCATGTCAGCGTATACCTAAAGGAAATATGATTTGTTTACGTGTCGCAATTAATGATGCCAATCGCAATTCACTTACAGGGATACTTATAGCAGTGTTTGCGAGATGATTTAAATGAGCGTAATTGAAATAAGTAACTTTTCCTTTGTTTGCGGATTTAATAGAAATGCTCACGGCCATCTCCTTTTCGTTCGTACGCGATTCGAAATTGCTCACGATTAGTTTATTAGGTTTCCCATATCGTACATACTTTGGACCAACGATGAGAATTCTGAAAAAGAAAAGAAAACTAGCTGCAGTTGGCAGTGGGGGGGGATAATTGTAGTCAATCCAATTCTTACCCGTGACCAACATTGTGCAACATTGCTATCACCAACAGGCACAACACCTTGGACCAACGCATCTTGCAATCAAATGTGTAACCCCGGGAATCACGTTTGCTTCAGTCAGCCGTTAAACCAGAACTAAAGCGATGCAAATAAAGGCATGCATATAGAACACCTAATCATCTCGGGAAATCCCACCCCACACATCTACTGACGCATTAAACAATAATTGATAAGAAAGAATTTCACCTTGCAAGAGCATGCGATAACTGATGACTGAGATCTATGATGACTTAAGCTAGAATATATGAACGATCAGTACTAAAAGGTAAACTAACTAACTTAAGACCAGTTTGAATGGACAGAGTTTGCACAAACAACACAATAGAACTTGAATGAATGAGTCAGTTGCTAATCAGTAACCGCGCCTACACTGGGCCGCGACCTTCAGCGATTGCAATGCATGAATGAAAGGCGTTACAACATCAACATGCAATAACCTTCGTTAACACTAGAACTACCGGACCGGTCATTTTCCGTTCCGGTATTGTCACATTTATTACTTCAGTCGGTTACAGTCGTTGTCGTCAAATTTTGGCGCTAGGGCAGTTATTTTTGTCCCTCCGTCATCAAATGTTGACGTACTGCATAAAAATTGAAATAGAAGTATAAAAAAAATAATTATTTGCCTCGTCGACATAAGACATTACATAAATTAATATCGAAACATTATTTTAAGACGTTCATCAACGAAATCAACTATGGGGCCAATCATATAGACTGGTACTATGTTTAA
>AXCM01004408.1:0-20926 GCA_000473375.1 Anopheles culicifacies | reverse complement strand
GGTTTAAATCTCTCTTGGGAAGGAAGATCACCCCGGCACGTTGTTCCAAGGGCAACAAAGAGTAGAAAGCTAAATTTTGGGAAACCTCAAAAGCTGACAAAAGCTGTGTGTGTGTGTGTGTGTATTGTGGTGGCCGTCATCGGCAGGGGGGTAATTTTTCAATTTTCCCCATCAACGAGCTAGCAAACGCGCCCTAGCTACCTTCCTAGCTACCACACCAATGTACTTCTGTCATAAAGCTTTACCGGGTAGGTATGCTGTTTGCATGCTGATGAAGTTTGACCGTCCACTGAATCTTCCAGCAGTGTCCGCGATGGTCCGAATTCGGGCGTGTACAGCTAAAGCAAACAGTGCAGAACTCTCGGTACAAGCGAACTAAGAAAACATTTTGTCGTATTGTGCAACGCTAGCCATGCGAATATTGTTTTAGTGGTGGTCATCTGCCGCATTTGCTAGAAGTGGGTGTGCATTTCAAAGCAGGCTTAAGGTTTTCATAAGGCAAAGACGGCCTTCCCGTTCTAGGTTAGTAGTTTTTATTCTTTCCCTTTTTTTCTTCTCAGCCAACAACAAAAAAAAACATGACCTCATTTTTTTCCCTATGAACTATCCGCTCTTTCTGCTTCATGCCGCAGGAACATTTGAAACATAGCATTTGCTAAAGTGTGCCCACACATGGGTTTGGCCCGATTTGGGGGATTCTGCTAGATGCATGTTCGTCTTGTTTACTGCAGAACTGTACGTAGCAGCTCGTGCTACCCGCGTGTCTCGTGACGTGCGAAGTTCTTTTGATGCTGGCGTCTGTCGGTCTATGTGCCTGTCTGTCGGATCCTGTATGCCATAATAGTATGGGAATGTTTTCGTACGTGACGATCTGTTTGACGACTTTTTGGGACAGTTTCCGTACTTCGGTAGAATCTGAGGATATATGTGATTGAGTGAGGATATCATTTCAATGCCATTTCGTTCACTATCCCATCTAATTCACTGATTCACGGGCAGAAGTGTACAGATTTATTTTTTTATGCCATGATTGCGTAGGGCCTGTCAACGTTATGTGTGTAATGACGTATCAATAATATGTACGATAATTAACAGCAGATCTGCAAACGGTTCTTGGTAGCAAAGAACGTATTTATTATTTGATACGAGTATTGATAACGCTTACTTAATCGTGTTGGTTCGATTGTGTACTCCACTGCCTTAGGTCATTAGTTCCATTCCACAATTTTTTTACGAGCTGTAAATAAATCTTAGGAAGTTCTGAATTGAGACTGAAACGGCTTGGCTTTTTTTTTAAAAAAGAGAAAATAAATAAATTGTGTTTACAGAAAGTAAAACAGGGTTTTTAAACTGTATAAGTTAAAGGTTGAATATATGGCAATATGTAAATGTTGTACGATTGGATGCTAGATATTTAGTTTGAAATGGCCAAAACAGCAGCAAAAGTTTTGTGATCTCCATATCTCGTAGACGAATCATTGAACCTGGGACGTCGCCATTCTAACTTTCCTATAAGAGAACGAACAATGTCCATCCATTAAATTGCACGGTCGTTAGTGGGTGGAATACCATTATCAAGGATGCTTTGGGTTATTCCTTTTGGAATGATATAATGCTTCCCTTAATCTTGTTTTTTACATATCTCCTGTTTACCGAAAGTCACTTAATTGTTGTACTCACCTGTCAGTTGGGTTCTTTACTTTGCTTCCATGCAGGTGTACTGTTGCATGAAGATCTCCGTTTAGTGACATTCGGAATAAGATCGTAGTACGTACATTGGAGTTGAACAAATCATTTTTTGTTTATGCTTAGTGTGTTCCATTTTGAACAATCTTTTCCAAGATTGCCAAAATCCAAGTAATAACAGAAACAAGCAATGATAACATTTTAACATTTTGTGAAAGTATTAGGTCACATTTGTAATTTGTAATTTTGTTTATTAAATTCAATGGGCAATTTACTTCTTAAGCGATTGCATTAGTACACAACGTATTACGCAGCTCTGTCTTAACGATTGAAGTCGTGAAATGTAGCACAGAAAAATGAATTACAAAACATTTTCTCGTACCGACAAGTGCCATTTTATGGTAATAGCCAAAAGAATAGAATTCTACTGATGCATTGAACATACCAATGAATAGCAAAGCGAAATAAAAATAAATTGGAGAAAAAACAGTATCTGCACAACAAAAACAAAAGCAACTGAAGTGGAATTCCGGCCAATGGTTTTATTTTGTCGATTTTTATAAACGCTCTATTGCAATAAAAATCAAACCACTCGAAACAACCGCGAGACGGCAAGTGTGGAAGCCAGAGTGCCTTGCGAGCAACGTAACGACATTGTACTGGTGGAAAACGTTGCACGCACGTGATTGATTGGCAATTTTCGTTAAGGTTTCCCTTCCGCGCGTGTATCTTGCGCCCCTTAGAAAAAAAAGCTAAAGGATACAATCAACGTATACCGGATCTCTGGATGCGAGAGGGATGGCATGAAGTTATTCTTCGTGTCTCGTTAAGTAATGGTTGTCTTATTCACCGCAACACACGTTTAAGCTAACCACCAGCGCGATGGGGATGTTGTGGCAATTTCTTCTAGTCTTCCAACCGTGCTAAGCTATTTTAAATAAAACAAGAGGAAGCACCTAATACGACATTAACAGCCGATGTCAGAAGAGTGAATCTATGTGCGTGCGATGCGGGGAGACGTTTTTTGAGATTCTTTAACAGTGACAATCATGTCCTATCGGTACTTTGGTACTACAACCAGAGCGGATTACTCACAGAAGGAATTTGTTGATCGGAGGATTTCGCTGCCATTCGGTCTAGATCGCATGCAAATTGTTAGTTTTTGTAGGAGTATAAGTCAAAACGTTTATTGAAGTTGTAACATTTAAAAATTCCCGTAGTAAAAGTTTTGTTACATTCATGAAGAAATTTTACACGTATAATGAAGGTGATATTTCTATGCAATGCTGTTTTTCCCCACGTTTTTCACCACCTGAAGATGTTAAAGTTATGTCAATAAAAGAAGACAATGGCACCTGGTTTATTTTTTTTACATGTGTTATGCCTTTTGTTTGCCAGCATTATGCTGTTAATAATTCAAGACATGATTTTTGCGTAAGATGCTGTTGGTGTAAGATGATGCGTAAGATGGCATCGTGTCAGACCGTAAGATCACTTTCAGTATATTATCAAATCGTCTGTGATGACAGGGCTAAATGCAATAACCCCCAGGACATTATTTACTTTAGAACGGTGTTAACTTTATGGCTAATCCTGTGGAGCATATATTATCGGTTTGGAACCGTTGTTTCAACATCATGAATAACATCTTTCCACATAATTATGAAAAGATGAATAAAGATTAGATACAATGTGCGGTGGTGTATGAATAATCGATAAACATTCTGCTTCACTCGGAACCAGAAGTTCAATGCTATGCCCTTTGATTTACATTCAATCCGCACCAATCCGCGTTCAATCGGATCGTAGTGAATGTTTGTAAAAATTTTGTGTTTTATTGGTTTTGCCTCGGAATGTTTACTGTTTTATTGTAGTGCTAAATAATAAATAATAAATGTTGTAAATTGTTTAAATAAGAAATCTTTTACTTAGCGTATGACTTTATTTAGCGTAGTCGTAATTAAAGCCTTGTTCGTTATGTGATTGAAAGAAATGCGTTTTGTCAAATTAATCTCCACGCTATGGTTCGCTGCTTGTAACACTCCCCACTGGTTTGCTTCATTAAACTAATCGGTGAAATAATGTTTGGAAACGAATGGATGAAATGAATGTTCCACTGGATCATAGCCGACTTTGCTTTGTTCGGTCTGTTTTCATACTATCGATTGGTGTTATAGTGAACGAGGGTCGTATATATAAGGAAAAAGGATTGCGTGTCAGCTTTTAGCATGCAGAGTAGTGTACTCGACGCTATAAATATTGAAGCATATTAGCTTGAAGTATATGCAAACTGTGGTACTACACACGTCACATTCCAGAATGCATTTATTTGTTTTGCTCATATTACCACGTACACAGCTGCCGTCAGTTCAAGTGGACTTATGTTGAAGCAGAGTTATGAAGAATGTAATGAGTATAAATAAAAAGACGCTTTAGAAACGAGTTTTGAATTGCAACTTTTTACGTACAACATTCTAGGTGTGGGGTTTTGCATAATTCATAAAACACCTTCTAGTAAAGCTGCGAGGCCACGCTTTGTGCAATGAATGAAATATGGTGCTTAAGGTATACATAATCAACATCAGCTTCATTACTCCAAAAGTCGCCCTAATCACCGAAACAACATTTATCGACCATAAATCAATGAACGTATTTAGCTAGAAATGAGCGTTTTTGTCGTTGACACCAGTACTCGCCACTGATCATTACGTGGTGAGAAGCGGTATGACCCGAGGGTGATAATTAAACGGGTTATTATAAAGTGTCGAAATTGCGATCCCTCATTAGCCACTGTGGCTGAATGTTAAATCACACAACACTTAACCGACAGTGTTGGTGTGCAAATGAACGAAGGTAGCTCATTTTACGCTCATTTGCCTTTTTTTAGTATCATCCAAAATTAGCGAAAACCCTTTTAATCTTGGGATATTTAGATAGTGCAACCAAAATAGGTTGTAAGGATTTAGTTGGCCATATACAATAATGTGAGTTTTGGTTTTGCTTTCATTCATGCATTTTCCAACAAATCGTGTCTTACGGGGTTAAACCCAAATCATTTCCATACATGTAAAGCGCCGTTTTTGAATGTTCTAGATGTACAGTATGATTGAACCGAGTTAACCGTGTAATTGCGTTTCAGAAAAATCCGAGAAACTCGACTTTCCGTGTAAATCGAATATCATCATTTGTCACTTTGCTTGTACTTCGTGTTAAGAGACTGATTTTTTTACGTTCATTTTGACAATTCAAATACAGGTTATCAAAATGGAAGCTCATTCAAAAAAAAGAACTGTAAAATGTTAAGATTTGCCTATATCCGAATCCGCGTATGTCGAGTACCGCATTTCTATATTTTGGCTTACAACATAGGCCATAGCAGAAATGAGATGCTGCTAAATCAAGATCGTAGTTCAGAAGTGTTGTGTATTCAATGGTATGACTATATCGACCATTTGAGTTCTGTTATAGCAATGTAGTAATTAAGTTGAAAAGTGTTATGTAGGGAAAACTCACTGTGTCCTTAAAGATGATCGCTTCTTTTACTTAATAGATAAAAGATATTTTGGAATATATCGCTGTTATTTAGCTGCTTACAAATTGGCCAACAAATGCTTACAAATCCGGATGGCTCGATGCATTATTAGAGGTCACGATGTCGGCCTTTCACACGACAGGACTGGTACGAAAATCCCTTACGCGTTTCCCCAAGACTTGACTGTACCATTATATTTGATTTTCTTTTTTTTAGTGAATTAATAAGATTTCTCCTCATAAAAATCAAGCAATGGTATGTGACATTGCAGGTTACAATATAGTATTATTTAAGAACTGTCAAAGTTTTCCGTAAGTGTCCGTCTTTCCCGAACAAATCAAAACTGCATGAAATGAAGCATGTTTTTAAATAAAAAAACATGCATTGATGATCATTTTGATAAAATTAGGCTTGCACATAGTTCATGGCCATTGTATTTCTATGTATGTATATCCATAGGTAACCCATATCTACCTTAAGGTGTTCATTTTTACCTACTTTCCGCTACATTGTGTAGTAAAGGTTTCGTTGTATAATCTTTTATCTGGAGTGTAAGGTAAAGGCATTACATTTAAATACATTAAAAAGTATAACTAATTCCTGATTTCAAGTAACCCATTTAAAGTTACTAGTAACTTAGTTATTTATTTTTTTGTTCTTGTATCACGGCCTGGCTGGATTAGACTTTATTTACCACGTAGCAGGTTAGTTAGTCCATGCTACGGGGGGACGGTCCGAATGGGATTTGAACCCCGATCCGTGGTCCCGGTCCCAGCGCCGATACAACTCTCGCACCGCCCCTTACTAGTAATTTATGTTGAAAAAGAAAATAATGTATTGCACATCAAACGCGGATTAAGGACATCGGTATTCTAAAAATCGATTTTGACGAAAAAGCACTTGGGGAGCAAAAGTTCTGTCACGGTTGTCAAAGTATATCTTTTCCAATTTCAAACCAGATGGACGTGATGGAACGAACGCTTGTGTGGTGCTGTGTTTATACTTTCATTTATCCTCGAGGTCATTGGTGGTATTTGTTGAGCCATGTCACCCTTCGTCACATTCATCTTCCTTATGTCTGCACATAAAGGTGTTCAGTTCTGCTACACAGGTCCCGAGGAATGCTGATGCTCGGTATAGTAAGGGAACGGAATCTGACAAGTGGTCTGGTTAGTTTTTATTTGATAAAAAAGAAAGAAAGGAGCATAGAACAATATATCTCGCCAAACTGCTATGAGTGAGAAGATGTGAAAAACGCTTAAGTTTTCCATTCGTGTTTGCTTCCATTTTTTGCACAACAGTAGACATGAGAAAATTTGCCTGTTGCGCACGTTTGATACTTTCTGCAAATTTGAAATGATAAATACGATTTTGATGAAGGGAAGTGAATATTTTATTTACTAAAAGGAGTATTTTACTGCTAACTGAATAACTTACAATATTCAGTTAGCGGTAAAATGCATGGGACTTTGCATATCATTCTATTCTCCTTTTTTTAAAATTATTAACGTTGAAAATTATCATCTAATTGAAAACGCATTAGCAATAATTTCTGCACAATTTTTAAAACTGTTATCCTTATATTTTCCTATACATTTATTGCTATCGGTTAGATTGTGCTCCTTGAATGTTTATATTCACAGACGAATTTATTAAATTATTGTGAAATGCATGGAAATGTGTTTCTGTTTATCATAAAGAACACGGATAATTTTATATCATAACCCCACACAGAACGGACTTGGGGCGTGATGAGTTTACAAAAGTTTTTGTTTGCTTTCTACCTTTCAAACGCGTTGACTTCTAGGACAAAGCAATGGGTCGACGATGGAAACAAACTTTTTGGGCCATCTTCTACTGAAAGGTTCGAATGACTTTTTATTCCCTACCAATGCTTACACCGTACCATTTCATATGCTTCATTATTTATGTCTAATTTTGGGTTCTTTTTTCATAATTTTTATCATTTTGCTTGCACTTGTAGTGTTATACAAATTTATAATATGTGTATGAAATGTTCTACATCTGAAGAAAGGTATATTATTATTCAGACGATTGTAAAATATTCAAAATAGAAGCTAATGATGATTGGAGCTGCCTGGTGGAGTAGTGTTAATGATAAGTACAAAATTTAAAAGAGCCTGGCAGTTATTCAGCGAAAATAAATAAAAGTCTGAAGCTTAATACTGATCTTATTTTTATGTTTGTTTCGCGTTTGCTGCTCTGGAATACATTTCATGCGTCTGTGTCTTTGATTTTCATTTTTGTTTAGCGTGTTTGGTATTGGGTTCTGGTTTGGTGGCTGGTTTTAATGTATTGTGTGTAGAAGCAGCATCATTACACATTATCAGCACATCATATTCTATACGAGTCAATTTTTTCTTCATTTTGATCTTTTTGTTACGTTGTAAGGGTATGCAAGTAAACATGTGTAAGAGTTATTGTAACCGTTTTCCAAAAATTGTCTGTCGACCGGTTGTGCACTGTCCTGTTCCGCTGTTAAACTGTATATGCGATTGATAGGGTGTCGTTTAGGATGTACACTACTTTTAAGGTTGAATATAATGGTGCCTGTGAAATGCGTTGTTTTACCTGGGCTGTATAGGAGAATATATACAAATCAATGAACATTGCTCTACAGCTAAGAGTGAAAAAATAATAGAAAAACAAGATAAATAAGCAGTCAGAAAATATTGGAGATAGAACAAACCTCCGTTCTCCATTTCCGTGTTGTCAGTGTTTGATGAGTTCGTTTTCACATTTGCTAAACATTTCTCTCTTTCTCTCTCCCTCTCTCGTTTATATTCCGTTTCAACTTCCTGGTACATGATACATGAACTTTATGCGACCATGGCTTCGACTCGCTTGGACCATTTTTAGGAGGCGCCTTCGACGGGGTGGAAGACGTCGTTTCGCCGTTCGGATACCGGAAGGGCGAAGGAATCGATGCAGGGTGTGGTGAGGTGGATTGGATATGCAATCGTGATCGTGCCCGAACGGATCCCATCTTCGAGTCACTTCAACCGGTTGATGGAAAGATTTCCGGTGCCGGTAAGTATCATTATCATCTTCAGCTTCACGGTTTCGATATTTTCGTCAGCTAGGTCAACCTCCAATCTCAATCAGCAGCAGTATCTATTTTTTTCCAAGTCACATTTCTTTCGTGCGTTTGTGGTATTTGCTCTCTGAATCGATTAATCAGTCGATGAACATAGTACCGTTTACTAATGATTTCTGATTTCTGTTTCTTTTCTTTTCTTTTCCCGAACGCCAACATTAATTCCTCTCTCTTTTGGAATGATGACGATTCGCCACTGTTCTTGATGGTGCTATGCTGTGATAAACTGCCGATACTTACCTTGCGAACAACCACCCATCCCATCCACCTGTCCAGCGGCCAAGTCGGAGCTGATCAAATCGAAGTTACCGAACAACGTCCTGAGTAAGATTTGGAAGCTTTCCGACTACGATCAGGATGGGTTCTTGGACATCGAAGAATTTGCTTTGGCGATGCATTTAATCAACGTCAAAATGGATGGCAATGAGTTACCGACCGCCTTGCCACTTCATCTGGTGCCACCGTCCAAGCGACGGGTGGACCAGGATTAGATACACCGGGAGCCAGAATATTGAGGCCGTACAGCCTTTCGCGTTTGTGTGTGTGCGCGTGTGTGTGTGTTTTAGCTAAACTTCCAGCAGTGCTAGCGAGCTCGATTGTTAATCTTGTTTCCTGTTTACTATCTTGCCCGGCCGTCCGGCTTCAAATATTGCTTGTGCGTTAGATCGACCCATCACCTTTGACATTCGTTGGAGAGTTTATTCACGCTTTGTGTATCATCTTTTGCTCGTCGTTTTCCCGACCTTTCTTTTTCTGATGTGTGTCTGCCGAGTTGCCGTACGTTCCGATCCTGTGTCAGGCGACCAATCAATCCTCAAACTTTCGCTTCCCTGGGGCCTGTGCATTCAGACACTCTTCCCGTTTTCTGTTGGCGGAAACGTTGATGGAGTAGCTTGAAGCAACAGAGGTAGTTGGCATTTTGTTTTGTTTCGCTTGCGATGTTCCTGTTCACGGAAAATGAAGATCAACTTCAACTATGGTCCGAGTTTGTGGAGCTCTCCTCCATTCCCCCTCTCTCCAAATCCAATGTGTACATCAAATTCTCTGCCTTGAGACAATTTCAGTGAGGAAACCGGAAGTCGGCAGTCAAGCATTTCGGGTTCAGTTATAATGAGCGAAGATAAACAAGCACAGGAAACCAGCAAGAAGATTTTCGCTAGAAGAAAAAAAAGGATAAAAAATGTTAAGCTTCCCTTCCTGCACAATGATGGCCTCATGCTTTCATGTTTAGGTGATTATTTATTATTTATACACTTAGTGACGCAAATAATAACAAAATTTAGCTATGCATGCATACACACTTACATACATTGATATATGTAAAGCTAAACCAGCTTCCGCGCAAAGTAGAAAGAACCGAAAGTAACGTATATTGCCGAACATTACATAGACGAATTCAATCAATCATTATATGTATTTAGAATTATTATGTGCTTATTGCAAATGCTTTCATTTACTACGCGTTGATTGTGTTAAGTTGAGATACCGCGTAAAGCAGGGCCACTTAGTTGTTGGAAAAGATGGAATGTAAGAAGAAAAAGAAAATGTAATTCCTAGTTGAAAACGGGAAACTTGTTTGTTGAGAATTGAGGTTAATTCAAAAGAAAGTACGAGATGAGTGGGTATAACGAGAAAGAATATTGAAAAGTAAGAAAACTATTGTCCAAGGTTAATTGCGGAAACCTGGAGATCGTTTGTATTTTGTTCTTGTTCAAGAACAAAAACATGCAGTAAGAAGTTGATGAGGGTTTGGTTGAGTGTTTCACATTTGGTTTTCGTATGTATTTTTTTTAAAGGTGCTTTATGGATTAGTTATTTGTTTAGACATTTATCAAATTTAGTAACCAGCGAAAATGAATCCAAACTAGTTCAGAGTTGTTCATATGTCTGCTGAAAGTTACAAGTGTTTTACTTGTATACTTATTTTGTCCTTTCGGTTGCTTCAATTCAATGATAGTGCTTCACTTGAGAGGATTGTTGTAGTGTAAAGTGGATTTTGCATTTCACAATGTCCCACAGTCGTCGTCGAGACGTTTGAATTTCAAAGTTAAATTCACGAAATGGTATTGAAACTATGGGAAGGAAGAATGGGAAATAAGGAGAGAGAAAGAGAGGGAAAGAAAACAAAAGGATAAAAAGAATAAAAAGAGGGCGGATACGTCCCTTTTTGTATAATGAATAATTTATGCGTGGTCCGTGTTCTGTTCCTGTTGGTGCAGAAGATCTCCGCTGAAAATAGTTTCGAATGATTTCTTTCACTACATCGATCACTTACTTGCTCCTCGATGCCACGTTTGAATTACTTTGGCATAGCGCACTTCTCCATCCGCCAATGTGCGGCCTACGTATTCTCATTGGAAGTTTCGTTTAAAAGTAAAATCGATAGTAATTGAATAATTTAACACTCCAATTATCGTTGGGTGTTTCGAGAAAACTGCCTTAATCGTCTAATGGGGTAGTTTTTTAGCATCTTTTCAAATAAAAAATGAAGAATAGGTATTTTATTGCATTTTTTTTGCAGTGCAAGTAATTTTGACGTCCTTACAGCAGTTGATTTCAAATAAAAATACCACGTAAAAACGTAAATTACTATTTTGTTTTGCTTTTGGCCTTGCTATTTCATGGCTTACTCTGTTTGTATTTATCGTGCAACAGTCACCCGCTTGTATGCTTGCTGATCCGATCCAAGACGTTAGGCACCGTTTTGCACCGCTCGCCTGGGGATCGACACAAATCGTGTTTTTATATTGTCTAGCTGGCGTTAATTGTTTTGTATGTACTTGTTGTTTTAAGTGCAGAATGAGTTAATGTTAATGAGTGAGTTGGGTAAAAGAAAATCGCGGATTTATATATACACATCACCTTGATATACATAACGTCACGAATGTATACACGATACATATTTACAATGGAATGGGCGAGCATTTTTATGGTACTTGTATTGTATTTGTATAGAGAACGAGCGTGTGAAAAAGATAATGGGAAGAATATAACGAAAACAAACACACAATGTGATGAAAAATGAAAAAAAGTGTTCGAACTGGCATAACGCTTCTTTGTGAACTGACAGCAGACAGCAGCAGAACGGCCCAATGCCACCAAAAACGTTCGGTTGGAAATCGCCCGGTTTTCTTGGTCGATCATCCAATCATCAATTCTTCAAGTAAGCATTTTTTGTAACAAAACCGAGTATAGGGAATGAGCGAGTACGTGTGCCGAATAGCAAGCACAAAATAGAGACGGAGAAGACTAAATAGTAGCATGTACGTACGGAACACAGATCTAGCATTGCAGGATAAAACATCGACCCTGTGTAATGTAACATCAAAGCGGTGGTCCGGTAGAAAGAAATGCGGCCAAAAACCCCGGCGGCGGCTTTCTTTTGCTGCGTATGGTGCGCTTCGATAAGCAAATGTTGTAAAAAGAAATGAATCATAACGAAACGACAATAGTATCGTATATTTTTATGTTCAACTTCTTTCGGTCGTGGGATATTACGCTGTGCGAAAGAATGACTTCGGAATGGTAGCTGGTAAGTATACTGTAGAGAGGCGCATGGTGAGTTTTGTGCTATTGTTTTTTGTTTGGTTTTTTCTTGAAGACGTTTCATGAAACCCCAAAGGAAACGTTGCGGTATGACCATGTTGCGGTTGTAATGATGCTTGATATTTCGGCTCTGTTGCGTTATTATCATCATTATTAATAATATTGCCGTTCAATATTAGCTACATTTACAACTACAACGAATGCAAAAGTATGAAAAGTACGAAAGGGGTACTTGTCCCAATGGTGATGCAAAAGTCGAATCGTCTCCCTTTGCTTGGATGGAACATTGGAACATCGGTTGTTTGCATTTTTACATGTTCCCTTTCTTACATTATCTGGCAGTTCGTGATTTTATTTTCAGAACTTCTTAAGTTTGACCAAGGTCAGCTTTGTTCCATCAGTTTGAAGAGTTTTCTGTTTTACGAATTACAATGATAAAGGAAAATCTATGCGAAATTTATTCGAAACCCCCAATAAGAATACTGAAAATGATGAAAATATTACATTTTTATTATTCGAAACTACCGACCGTTTATATGGAATTTTAAAATTATTTTTTTTTGTTTTTGTATGACGGCCGGTGTATTTGAAAATGATAATTTGCATTTCAAATGTCAGTGATTTTTTTTGGTCAGTGATATATGTCGGCTAGGTGGCAAAGTACCGATTGTCGAATCCTATTCGGGCCGTTCCCCGGGACGCAGAGCTGACTATCCTGCTACAGGTAAATTCAACTAACGGAAGTCAGAAATGGTAGGGTAAGACCTTTTGAGGTTGTTGAGCCACAGAACCTTAGAAGTAGAAGAAGTGATATATCATCATCATTAACATTACTATCAGTATCATTAACATTACTCCAGACCAGTTGAAGATGTTGAAGACAATAGAGTTGATGTAGAAAACGTCGATATTTGGCTATCTTTCAAATGCATTTCTTTTATTTATTTACAGTTTAGTTGATTTAATTGAACTCGAAGATAGGTGTCGCTTTTCTGGTACAAGAACATTTATATTACTCTTTTATTATACACACTTTGAACGTATAATTCAAGTGATAATTCGTTATTAGTTATTTTAATCTAGATTTATTAAGGTTCTTTTGTGAAAAAAATGCTCACAACCGTATGCAGCCCCAAACATTGAGTAAATGTTTATAAAATTCATTTAATCCAGCTAACATAAATTGTTGCTTAAGATTTGAATCCTACTGTTAATCAATCAATTCTTGGTGATATTCATCGAAAGCAGTAAGTTTCCTTTTGTTTGGAAGAGTGAGCAGAAAAAGCTGAATTCCATCATAACCTTATCGAAAATTTTAAATCGTTGTTCTGAATTCTAGCAAAAGCATTTCTAATTTTTCTTTATGCATGGTGCAATTCTACACTGTTATGCATTTTGACTGAGATTTCAGGTTAGAAAACTGTGTAAAATTAAAAAAAAAATATTCTCAGATTACTGATTACTCCATAGCTTCAACTTCATTTGAAATGCTCTCACGCTGTCACGATATTGTGTAACTATTTTATTACGAACTTGTAGTGAATTGTTCAGTTGTTATATCTGCAGAAAACGCAAGTTCTAACTATTCAAATTTCATCTTGCTGTTGTTTAATGGATATCCATAAATGCTCTTATTTCTTCAATAACTATGCAAATCATGAGCACAAGACTCATTTTCTTTGTTTTTGGTTTGTCAAAAGTGTCGCGGGCCGTTTGTTAGACATCTCTGTTCTATAACTTTAAAGAACATATTTCATACCTATTTTCCCAACATTCATTAATTCCCATAACACTAGTGACATGTTATGTACTGTATATCAATCACAGAAACATAAAAAAGCATTATTTATTGTGATATTTTTAATATCTGTAGTATGACAGCACATACCGTATTGATATTTAATTTGATTTGATTTGTTGCAATTTTATCTTCTCTTTTTAGTAGAGAAACTCATTTATAAAAAACTGCATTCGCTTAATTGTCTGTTGCTGCTTTCTAGTTGTTATTCGGTTCTTTTCTTTTTGTCTCAATTTTCATATTGAATAAAGTTTTGCTAGAAGCTCATCCATCTCGAGAATTCCGTGGCACGTACCCATATTGCAGCTGGTGAACTAATCTTCCAAAGTTCCAGTAGCTTGGCTGAAGCGCGTGTGCCGCCTAACGTTTGTCTGCCCTGGAATGAAGGAAATTAAAATTAACCCAACGAAATTTAATCATCTTAAAAGTTTTCAATGGCTCCAGTTTACACATTATTCACGCTGATTATCGTCAGTTACCGTTGTTCGTACCAGTGGCAGGTTAATAATTGCAATAAAGGCTCGTTCGTTTCCCGGTTTATTATGATGAAACGTTATGAATCCGGTAATATCCATCCTGCCATGTAGCGTAAGTGAGTTTAAAATGCTAAGCTACCTGTTACTACGTGGTGTACTATCTGATGCTTCTCGGATTATTACCGTCACAATTCTATCTGCACTATAGGTAGCTTTGTGCATGATAGCTTTCGCGAGGAAAATTAATTCTTACAGTACCTTATAGACATTTATTTTTAATACACATTTTGCTGCACAAGTTAATATATTACGGCGAAACCACAAAACGTGAATGACTGTTCCGTTGCCTCTCAGCATCGTACTAACGGCATGCAAATCTAAACTTTTTTCTTCAGACTGATGATGAAAAATAGAACAGCATGTTTTCTAATTTGTCTTGCTGTTCTAAATGTTCCGCCGGGACGAATGCAAATGTTGTGGCAAATTATAACCAGGCTATTAGAAGACAAATAACCAACGGAATAGAAACGAAATCCTCTTGAGCATTTTTCAGCAAGTACACTCCCCAGTGTGCACCCAAATCAGGAGGGTGATGAAATGATGAAAAATATCCGTCGACACAAAATATCCGGCGAGTAACCGTACTGAGCCATACTTCACGACCGACATCTCGTTCTTTGGCTCCTTAAGACCATGGTTCTAGTACTTCTTATGCCACTGTTCAAAGTTCGTCTTTGCTGATGGTAATTGATATAAGGCGGTAAAGAAGGACACAAAACATGTAGAATCCCGGTATAAGACAGGGATGAAAATGTGAAATGAGGAAAATCATCTCAATACTGTAGCAGAGCCGTCCACAGGGATCTCGTCCGTTATCGTCTTTAGGTGCAGCTTTTCATCTTTAACTCTCTATCAAATATACCGTAGAGCTTGAAACCGTAGCTGTCTCGTAAAACACTCGTACAGCCGAATAATGATGCTTCTGAGCATCTTTTTGATTGTTTCGAATTCTCGCAGATGATTCAATGGAAAGTTGAGCACGCGCAAAATAATACCAAATAACAATGTTGGTCCCTTGGTTATTGGTCGATGTAAGTTATTATTATTATCTCGTTATTTAATACTTGCCTTAACTCTCCATTTTCTGGCTGATTTTTTTTTACTTTTGTAGATAAGTGCTTCACCAAATCGTTACTTTGAGAATTCATGCTGATTGTTACCAAATGCCTATGCTGATTGTTTGCTTACATTACAACAAGCAGTTAAGTTTAGGCAAAATAATGTATGATACGGATTGTTGATTTAACGAAGAGTAAGCATTGCATTTTGGAATTAGAATTGATCACCCAGATAATGTCTTCTTCTTCTTCTTCGATGGCTCTACAACCTCGGGAGGTCTTGGCCTTCCATTTGTGACTTCCGTGACTTGAAGCTACCTAGAACAGGATAGTCAGTCCTGCATACGGGGGAACGGTCGAATGGGATTCGAACCTCATTTGGGCCCGTTTGAAGATCGACGCCGTTGACTCCTCGGCCACCGAGCCGCTCTACCCAAATAATGTATTGTGTGTTAATTCAAAAATATCTACAGTGCCTTCATGACATCAACTAATCCTGACTATTTTTGTACACTCCATTATTTGCGTAAGCTGGTTATCGACATTTCTATTCGCGCACTTGCCCACAAAAAAAAAACCAATCAGTTGCCTGTAGGGACATTGTCTAGGACTAACTATCATGTTCCGGGTAAATTCCAGTGAGCCAGGCATAGCTAGCCAAGACCTCCCGAGGTTATAGTGCTGCAGAATAAGAAAGAACATAGTTGCAGAGTGTTCCATCCAGCACAATCGCAGTTTCAACAGTATTGTGAATTTAATATTAATAATCTACTATAAGTCCTCACAAATGTGGTCCTGGCAGGCATGAGGAGATTGATACTATGAACGGCACTGGATAATATACAATTCTATGAAAACGCCCTGCTACAAAAGATGAAAAGTTTTCTTTTTTTAACATATCAAGGAAAGGAAGTGATAGAGAAGTGAAGGGAAGTCCCTTTTTAATGTAGGAGGTTGCAGGAGAATCTCAGATAAACGACAGTTGGAAGTGCTATTTAGCAACCTTAACGGAGTAGACATACGAGATTCAGGACCGGACGAAAAGTGGAGAGTATCATTGTGACAGTGAGCATGACAACGGGTCGTCCTTGGACGAGTACATCAGCTGAAATGTAACTAATAAATTGGTGTCGAGTAACTAAAATCAAATCTCTTCAAGATTGGCGTCACAAGACATGATGCTATAATGTAACGGCTGAACGTAAAGATCCGGGAACACGAAGAACTATCCGAGAAATGGAAACTAGATATTATACATCGGTCCGGTGGCCAAGTCGATAGCGACGCAGGTCTCACACGGCAGAACCGGGAATAAAAGCTCATCCGGACCATTCCTCAATAGTGAGGACTGACTAGCCAAATACGGGATATATCGATAAGTCTAGTAAGCCATAGGTCATAGGCGACATGATCGAATCGTTCTGCAACTTTTCAACTAGTTCACTACAGAATGAATATGATATTCTTCTTCACACTCGTATCGCTAGCTAGAGATGGCTATAAAGCTGGAATAGTCGGTAGATGCTCGAAATCATGCTGAATAGAGCTGAAGCTGATGAACAGCGGTAGGGATTCCCTTCGAAACAAGACAAGACGCTTGAAGCTTACAATGAACGATATACTATTTAAGAGAGTGCGTTGACCAAGATCTCGGAATCGGTCAAATCGGGGACTGGCATCTCTCTGTTTCGAAATCCAACAGTTATCTAGAAGCATAGGTTTCGATATCGAGGACACGCTTATTACTTAATCTCTCCAATTCCTTGGATTCAAGGATGGCTATCAGACCAGTGAGGCATCTTGGGCGGAGTGCGAGTTGTACAGTCGGTAGAAATTTGAACCCAATACGATCGGATTTAGAATAGATGTGAGGAAGACAAAATATCTGCGTACCGTGTAGGACAGTGATTTGAATTTACAATTTACAGTACTAGGAACGTTACGCCAAAAGAAGAATACTAGGAATGATGAAAATGTACATAAATATTTTACTGAAAATGAAAAACAGAAGTTTTTCCTGCATTTTAATGGGTATTAAATGAATATTCCGTAGTTTTACGAAGCTATTCGAAAGTGGTTCCATCAATTTTTCAGATTATACAGGTGTCGAAACATAAATCTGTATTTTGTTCCCAAAAATGGCATAATGTCAAAGTATCTGGATTAAGTTCGATATCTTTAGAACATTGTAATCTGAAAGCAACATCGTTTTTATGCCGTTGTGTGTCCACCGTACCAAGTCTGGTAGCCAAAAACAAAACAAAAAATATCACTAACTTAAACAACCTATTGCACAACATGCAAACAGTAGCAGGTTCATGATCGTTATGTTTTAAAGCAAAATGCATTACTTAAGGGATATTATTTCACGCGTAGCATTATGGGTGCAGGCGTGTTTCTTGTTTCTGAAATTTTCATCTTCATTTTGATGTATATTTGTTGAATAGAATAAAAAAAAAAGTTTGTACGCAGTTATAGGCAAACCAACTAAAGCATACATAAGCAGGACTAACTTTAAATTTGGAAATCAAGAAATAAACTCACACATCCACCAAAGCTTGTACAAACTTTGTTTCCCCTTTGTTTGGACAACATCTCAAATATTGAAGATGTTCTTTGTCTGTTTTTCGTAGTACTTTAAACTTGTTCGTACGAGATAAGATGGTTTTCGTAGTGATGGTGTGGCATTTGAACGTCATGCAGAAGAGTGACCGTTTCACATTTTCACCGAGCATCGCTTCTATCGCTAGAGTCCCATAGTTTTGCATGTAAGCCATCATGAATCGAGGACCGGTAGCAAAAGGGCGTGTAAAATCTCGCACCAAAAGGCACCCTATCGGACAGAGTTCGCTGTGAGAACCGAACACCGAAAGGCATTGTGAGAAGTGATTGCTGATTGAATTACCACGAAATGTCTCACCAGAGGTTGACCATGGTATGGCAAAGAATTTGATCCAAAGCTTAAGGGTTTCGTTGCTCGTTATGAAGCGGGACGGTCGAGCAGAGCAGGGCATGCGTGTAAAGGAAGAAATGGTGCGACAAACGGCCGAAAGAATGGAAATAAAATCGAAGCATCTTCTTCCCCATTGAGGACGAAAGGATAACATCTGCCCGTTAATGGTCCTTGCAGACGTCGTGTCGGACCCCAGGTTCTGTGTATGTGTGTGTTTTTCTTTTTGATTCTCACCACTTGATTCGCGATCTCCTCTGTCGTCGTTGGTGTTGAAAGTGAACGTGTTTAGTGGTGTACTGTGCATTTGTGAAACCCCCAGTTTTACCTATAGAAGCAAAATGTGGATAATAAAAAGTGTACGGATTTTTCAAATTTGAAAAGTTTTTGCGGCCAATCCCAAACCATCACTAACACCAAAGGGAGAGTTGCAAGTTTTGTTCTTTCACTCGAAGAAATGAAAAGGGTCGAAAAGGATGCTCTGTATAGTGTTGGGGACATTGAGGCTAGCTTCCTCAAGGTTACGGTCTGGTGAAATCGAATCCGTTCTCCGGTGCCAATGGATGTCACGATTATCGTGTCTCCATCAAATGGAATCATTTAATTCCTTTTAAGCTTTTTTTTCCTCTTCCATGCTTTGGCTATCAAGCACAAGCGCCGCCGCTATCGTGTTCCGTGATCTTTCACCTTTTTATGTTTTGCCTTGCTTATGCCAAAGAAGATGGCGCAGACTTCTGCTAGCTAAATCATGCTTTGTTGAAACGATAGAACCGTTAGTTTATTTTTATAGCCAACGCCCGGACCTGGCAAACAAGGGTCCTTATACACACGATAAGGAAAAAAAACCTCTGCCCGTGCTCGCTACACACTTCTTTGGTGTCAGAGCACGGTAATAAAATCGTAAAATGGGGGTCTTTTTTTTTTAAAAAAAAGCTATCGACAGAATGAAACTTTACAGTTCAGCATTATAAGAATCAAAAGGCCACCAAGATTGGCTGGCTCCGGAAGCTTGGTGGATACCACTACCTTACCTTCACGGTGGTGCATTAGAAAAACCAAATGTCACGAATCCGAGTCAGAGAAAACAATTGACCAACGCCGTCTCCTCCTAACGACACTTTTGGGTCTAAGATGAGAGCAAAGCCACGGGAAAGTGTGCTTTCCAAGAAATGGGAAGAATGCTCTCTAGGAAACTGGCCAGCGAAATGCGGTTAGATTTGAACACCAGTGATCGTTTGTTGCTTTTCGACTGTAACTATGGTTCAGTGAGAGGTCTTAAATTAAATTAAAACGAATTGTCCCCTAATTTCATATCGTTGGTTACAAAAAAAAATCTAGTGCTTTATGTCCTTTCCCATAATGTCTTGTGTTTATTTGTTAAACACAAAAGGCAAATTATCAACAAAACATTAATATAATTATTAAGCGTGATCTTTTTTATCTCGATTACGTTAAAATTCAATATAGTGATATTAATTATATCAAACATGATACATGTTTTGGTTATTGGGTAGTTAATTAAAATCAATTGATTTAATATCGGTTCTATTTCAACGGCTTCTAGAGCCGGTATTAAAATTTTCTATTTTTTTAAAATATGATATGTAAATCTGGAGACGCCAAGTACTTTACCGTGGATGCGCAATGCTATAAAGCAGTGTTGTCAAACTCATTTTGAATGCTGATCAAAATGTAGAAAAATCACTATAGTTATTTTTATATTTACGTGGAATTTATATAGATGGAAAGCTTGAAGGCAGATAAGATATTGTTATGTAGAAATAACATCGAAGCTTCGAAGCATAGTATTTTAGTTTATTAAACACTACGGGAGTTGCATATTGACCATTTGGGTGTTTCACTAACTTTAGTTCGTTTCTTTTTTGGGTAAACGTAGTAACGTCATTCCTCGATAGACCCTATAGATTTATAATTAGATTCATTACTAATGGTATCATCGTACCTTTTGGAATTTTGAAAATTCAGCCATGGCTGGTTTTACGGTCAACGGCCAGCATTACCGCAGAATGATGGCTGATTTTTTGTATTCGAGAATTTTAATGGTGTTGTTCCGAACAAGATGTGATTTTAATAAGATGGGGATACGTGCCAAATGGCAACCGCAACCATCGGCATATTAAAATCAGAATAAGAAAAATTAAATTGGCCAGATCGTGAGATTTAGCATTGTTTGATTATTTCCTCTAGCGCTCCGTCAATAAATTCTACTATGCTGTTAATTTTGCAACATTTGACGCGTTATTCATTGTTCATGGTAATTGAGACATTGGGCGTCCAGCAAGGCGTTTCAACAAGGACAGCCACAGTGACCTTACATCCGTCATTATTTTTATACACTCAATCTATACCATGAATAAATATAAATGGTATGGATGAAACCTTTTTCTTATTTTTTTGTATAACTTGTGTTTGTTTTTCCTACTTTAAATTCCAACGTAATAGATTCGTCCAAAGCCTCTTTCAAAAAAAAAAAAAGTATTCTGCTATCGGGCTTAGACACCCCTTTTGCGTTTATCTTGGCTATAGTGGTTTCAACAATGTGTCAAATAGTATATTCGACAATGTGAGAAACAATAACAGGTTTAAAATTGAACAGTTTGAAGACAAATTCTGTAGAGTCGATGCAATGTGACGCTTTCTTTTGTGTAGGTTTTATCAAATGTTTAAAACAAAAAAAAAAT
>KI423726.1:11936-23518 GCA_000473375.1 Anopheles culicifacies | reverse complement strand
GGTCGCTCGGCACGTACGCAGCCTAATACTTTACGCTACCCTAGTAAAAGTGTAGGGTAGGTTCCGAGGGCCGGTCGCTCGGCACGTACGCAGCCTAATATTTGACGGCACCCTAGGAAAAGTGTAGGCTAGGGTTCCGGGACCGGTGGCCGCGAAGATAGCGGCACCGGTTTTCGACCGGACAGGACCGAGGTTCGAATCCCATTCGGGCCGTTCCCACGTACGCAGGACTGACTATCCTGTTGCGGGTACATTCAAGTCACGAAATCAAGCCAGAAATGGCAGGCCAAGACCTCTCGAGGTTGTAGAGCCAGAGAAGAAGAAGGGTTCGGGGACCGGTCGCGCAACACGTACGCAGCCTAATATTTTGCGCTACCCTGGAAAAAGTGCCATTTTCTCTGGGCAAGGTTTTATGGAGGAACATTCTTGAAATTTGATGGCAATTTTCTTCCCATATTTTGACACAAAATTTTGCATTAAAAATTAAAGGAGCGCAGGATTTGGTGGAAGTACTTTCTTGAAATTTCACTCCAACGTCTGTCATCAAAACCATTTCCGGAGAAACATTCTGTAACCAATCGAAAGTCTGACCACAAATCTGATGAAATAGACTAAAGGAAATTTGTTTTTATTAGTGTTTTGTTCTTATTAATTGAAAAAACGGTGCAATTCGAAATAGACTTTAAACGGGGGATTCGTATTGACTAAAGTTAATGTTGGCAAATGGTTGCAAACGACAGGAAGATGCATGTGTGTGTGTGTGAGCAATGTCTGTGGGAAATTAAACGTAAAAACCAATGCACAATGCGTGTTTGCAAGTTTCGATCCCTCGTTTCGAACTTTCTACGTGTTTCCCTGCATCTCACTCTTCCATTTGCTTGTGGCGATAGTCAAATAGCTACGAAAAACATTCGCTACGATAATGCAACGTGTCCACTCAGAGAACGATTCTGGTGGTAGATAAATAGAGCGACACTTAAAGCTAACCCTTCCTGTTCTGCTTTTCCTTCTATTTCTCTCTCTCTCTCTCTCTCTCGCTCTTTATCTCTCTCCTTCTTTCTCTCTTGTTTGTCCTTGTCCACTACCACTCTAATGTGCTAACTTGCAGCGATGTCTACCTTCAACGGTTCCCGAGACTGCTACCAATTTTCTTTTCGAACATCTTCTTCGAATCACAGAACCCGTGCTTCGTCTTGCCGAATGAGTTCGGCCCGGAAGAGGTGGGCGTATCGCGTCCAATGTTACGCATCCGCATCCGGCACTCGGCGGGCATTTCTTCTGGCTCACTGTCATCACTGTCGTCCGCGAGCCGGAACGCGTTCGCGACCGGTTTCATTAGCCGGGGCGGTTCCTTGCTGGCCGGTGCCGCCAACTTCATCTGTATGCCGGCAACCGGCGGTTTGGGCTTCGATCCGTCCGATGCTCCTGTGGATGCTCTGTAGTCGCTGCTGCTGCCGCTCGTTCGCTTTCCCCCCATACCCGGTGTGCCTTAAAAAGGGAGAACGGGGGAAAGGGTGTGGGCGTTCCTCGGAACGATTAGCCAACGTTGCGCAGTGGGAAGGTAAGCATGCGATCTAGAGTAACGTTTGGAGCTGAGAGGACAGTTACGGGACGGGATAGTGTGATATGGTGACGGTGGAAAGGTGGAGGGAAAAGATCTCACCACCGGGACCGGGTCCCCGTGTGCCGTTTGGACCGGCGCGACCCCGACTATCCAGCGCCTCCTGTCTCCTCCGTCGCTCCTCTTCTTCCTGCTGATGCCGCCGGTGTTGATTCCTTTGATCGTACCGTTCATCCTTGTAGGATGGTGCACGGTGACGCGGATTATGCGTACCCGGTGAACGGGATCGGGAACGTGAATGAGACCTCGTATCGGAAGAGTCCGATCGGGATCTGCTCCGGCTCAATCGTGGCCGGTTGGAAGCATGCTTTATTTCATTTCGTTGCCGTTGATTGTATTGACCTGTGTGAGGGTGGGAAAGCAAATACGCATTTGTGAATCTTCTTTACGCGTTGCATCATGTGCATTTAAGTGTTCCGTACCTTCGTCATTGCGCCGATCCCATCGACTCATGGCTTTTTGTTTGGATGTTTGGTATTGTGCCAATTGGATTTACAATTGAGCTAATTGTTTGAAGCAGATTAAAAACATTCAGCATACAATTTACACCACACGATATCACACACTCGTACGCAGTAGTACAGCGTACGAGAAGGATTTGATAACGATAAGAAACCCGCCTAAAAGAGCTTCTTGTTCGGCCGTAGACTAAACAAAACAATTTTCCGGCAATCCTTTTTTGACATTCGCCAATTTCGAAACTCAAGGCGCGTTTACACTGTGCCAACAGTATGACAGCAGCTATACATAAATTACGCGCCTGTTTATTCAAATTAACTGAATTAAACAGGAGATTGTGTATCCTAAAAAATACCTACTTTGTTGTGGGTTTTCTGAGATCATTTGTTTTTTGGTAGAAAATAAAATGTCTGGCCAAACGTAACGCACAAGGTAAGGTTGCACCGTGTAAATTCGCATCCATATAATCCTGAATCGTAAATACGCACGCCGCTGTACAAACAAGAAAATAATAGAGGCGTTCTATACTGAGTTAATACAGGCAATCGTTAGATTTTGTGGGGAAGGACGATGAACGTACATAGGAGCATAATAAAGGCAAAATACGAAACTAAGAACACTCTCCGGACATAAATTTACTCTACTGTATCACTGAATCAATGATAACACGACCGGAGGAACGCTAACTTCCTTCATTCTTCCGTTTGTATTTCTTTCAATCACTTTGCACCTACAAGTCGAACCATTTGACTCCGTTTCGTTTCGATTAGATGGAATTAGTTTCAGCACGGTGGCTCTTATATTTCACTCGCATCTTTCATGCTCCACATTCTGTTCCCTTCTTACGTTGCTAGAAACACGAAACTTGAATGCAAAATACACTGCTTCACCAGAAACGAACGTGTGTGTGTGCCCCTCCAGACCGCTGAATAAATCCCATCCTAATCGAAACACGCACGGTACTCTCTCCTGTCGCTATAGATGTTAGGATGACGGGATGATCGGCCGAACGCTTATTCACCACCTTAACAGCAGTGCTCTTACTTTCGCTGAGCGTTCTGCTGTCGGTTCATGTCCTTCGGGAAGGATCGTTGCGGTGGCGTACGGATGCGACGGGCCTCCTTCGAACGATTACGTACAACCTTCGAGTGGATAGCGCACGATACGCAGTAGTGCAGCTTAGCATACAGTTTCGGCAGTACATATGCTGAAATGCAGAGATTACCGGACAAACGATTAGTAAAGCATTCTTTAAAACTTCTACCCGGGTTCGATAAAAACATCGATCAGATAGCAAATATTCGAAATCATTGTGTTCTCAATAATAGGTATGTTGTCCTCACGTAAGGAAATGTGTGTCGCTATGTCACAACGTATGCGATATCGCGAGTATTGATACTTACAGCTGTACACCGAGGCGTCAGAGATATCTCGGACAGCGGCAGCCTCCACAATGTTGCGGATGACGAACTTCTTGATGGCCTTATCCTTCGGCACGCAACGAGCGCAGTTGGTGCAACGGACGGCTTTCACATGGCCGCGGTTGTGCTTGCAGCGTCCTCCATTACGCCTCTTCTTGGTCTGCACGTCCGATCAAACGGTAAGACACATTGCCAAACATGGAAATAAACACACGAGAAATATACCGATTAGAATCTGTCCCATCGTCCTCCTGTACCGTATTCCCCCATAGCCACGCCATGTTAAAACGCATGCATATCTGGTGTATGTTTGTGTTGGTACATGTGTGTGTGTGTGTGTGTGGAGCACAACCACACCGCGGAACAGTCTGGTGCCGGATTTGCGGCAACGCATTTTCACCAGTTACCGGAATTATTCCGCCAAACCCACAACTGTTTTCACACCACACACACTTTCTGCAACTATTGCACTGTATTCTAAGCCATTTTACGGCGTTTTTGGGCTAGTTTTTCAACAATTTCCCTGCACTTACCATTTTGGTGACAGATCAGTAACAGTACCACGGAAGTAGAGAACGACACAGTTGGCTTCTCGCTTGCTCGAAGCCTATCGCTTTGACGTTTGTGCTGTCAGTGTCAACTGGAAAATCGATTAAACTTGGTCCAACCAGAATCGACGAAAGGAAAATCTGCGAAATTTAAATTATCTCTGCAAAATACACAGTGAAGGCAAGCGGAGTATTTCAAATAAAAGAATAACAAAATTATTGGTTTTATTTTATTAGCTAACATTGGTACTTGAATTGATCAAATTACATTTTCAAAACATTTGCACGATTCATTGAATGGACATAAACATCACTTTTGTACGAAATGTTTAGAACGAAATCGTTCCCAAATGTTTTCATTAGTTTATTGCCAACATATTTGCTTAATTTTTGGCTCATTTTTCAAAGAGAAAGTATTCGCTGTGTACTACTTCCGGTTTCGATGATCGATTATCTTGGTTCCCCTACTTGAACACAAAAACCAATAAATATCCGTCGGAAAGAGTGTGCAAAGATCGGAGATATGGCATAATTATATCCGATTCATGTTGTCTCTTCGAATATTTATTTATTTTGTCCTGAAAGAGCGAGGTAATCATTTGAAAATGATCCCTTCCAACTCGACCAATTCAATCCGACTTGAACCTTTGACGTTGCGATGCGCCCGCGAGCGAGAGAGAGAGAATGTATGTGTGTTTGTGGGTGTGCGTATTAGCTCCATTTTTTGCTCTACTGGCTGAGCGGTTTCCATATCCTCTGGTGCAAGTTTGGTTGTGCATGCTTTCCCTGCACTCTATAAACGCAACGTAACATCATATTGCTTTTAAAGCACTTCGATTATTTGCGGGTGAACATTTTATTCATTCATTTTGTGTGCTTCTAATTTCAACGCCCAGGACAGGTGGCAGCACGCGTAAACAAAGCGCAGGTTTGTTTTGTTTCTTCTTCTCGTCCTCTTGTTGCAAGTGATTGTAGATCACGATCGATTTCGCATATTATACGCTTTCCGTAATGATATAATTGTTGTGAAGAGATAGACATGGTAATGGGTGCTTAAGGTACAAAAGGCGGATTAATATTTACTGAAATGTAGCGTAAAACTCGTGCCCACTTTTCCGGTAAAAGTGTTTATTTACATAGTTGATCGGTCGGTCGTGTTCCGGCTGTCAAATGTGTAGTGCTAGCAGTGTAAGTATGTGTGCGTGTTTTCTACAACAATCCGAAGATAGGCAAAGAGCCATTGTAGCGGATAGCCAGAGGCCGGAACGTGATACGAGTGCCAGCAGCATCACCACTAGGACGGACGGTTTATGAACGTACATCTGCTGCCCACGGACACCGTCGAGACGACGAGATCTTGATACGCTTATCACCTGTGAGCACTGTAAGTTGCCGGTCTTATCAAACATCCCGAGTTTAGCCAGTCATTGGAAGCCTCGAAAGTAACTGAACAAAATGGCTATGTCCGTACTGCGAACTTTCACCCGCAACATGGCCACGGCAGCCAAAATTAACAATGTGGTCGTCATTGGCGGTGGGTTGATGGGATCCGGTATTGCCCAGGTGAGTGAAAGCAAGCGAATTCCCTACACGGACGGGCGTTCCAAAGTCCAAAGGTCTCTACGGATCACGAAACAATTCACCGCACAGTGGGATTGTTGCGAGTAAACGGTGCAAATGATTCTCAACGATGTTTCTTGCTGCACAATTCACGATACAGGTTGCAGCTGCTACCGGACACAATGTGACGCTGGTGGAGATGAACGATGCCCTGGTGGAGAAAGCCGTGGGAGGAATTCGCAAAAGTTTGGAACGTGTGGCCAAGAAGCAATTCAAGGATGATGCCGCCAAAGGCAGCCAGTTTGTGGAGGGAACGCTGGCAAAAATTAATGGCGTCACCAAGCCAGAGGCTGCCGTTCAGGATGCGGATCTCGTCGTGGAAGCGATCGTCGAACGGATGGATGTGAAGCATCAGCTGTTCACCAAACTGGACGGAGCTGCCCCCGCACACACCATCTTTGCCAGCAACACTTCCTCACTGTCGATCGCGGAGATCGGTTCGGTGACGAAGCGACAGGATCGCTTCGGTGGATTGCATTTCTTTAATCCGGTCCCGGTAATGAAGCTGCTGGAGATCATCCGCACCGATCGCACGTCCGATGAAACGTTCCAGGCACTGCAGGGCTTTGGCCAGCGGCTAGGAAAGGCCTGCATTACCTGCAAGGATACGCCCGGATTCGTGGTGAACCGGCTGCTTGTACCGTACATGGCCGAAGCGATCCGGTTGCTCGAACGGGGCGATGCATCGGCACGGGACATCGATACGGCAATGAAGCTCGGAGCAGGCTACCCCATGGGACCAATCGAGCTGACCGACTACGTTGGACTGGACACGACCAATAACATTTTGCAGGGCTGGCACGAAAAGTTCCCCGACAGCCCACTGTTTGTGCCGATCAAAACACTCCAGCAGCTAGTTAGTGAGGGCAAGCTCGGTGTAAAAAGTGGCGAAGGTTTCTACTCGTACAAGAAGTAAGCGGAAGGTTTAGTCACGCCGTTACGATCCAATAAAGGCATTTAGCGTTTGTACTTGTATTCATAATTCGTGCAATTTCTTTAACATTGTTGACCGATTTACGTAGTCATACGGGCACATTGTGCAAAACCGGTATACATTGACGTTCTTTTGGTGTACGTTTGCCTTCTTTTATCAGATAAGCCTTGATAGTCGCCGAAACTGGTTCTATTTATTTGCCCCTTTGGACTGCTAGAAGAATTTTCCGTTTCTGATCGTGTATTGTGTGTTTAGAAGCGTACATTCCACCCTGCTGTAACGAAATTCCGATGGCATCTTCCAACATTAAACATGTTACCGTGATTGGAGGTGGTGTGATGGGTTCAGGAATAGCGATGGTATGTAGCACCATGGAATTGTTCATATTATTCATTGTTAACAGTGTAATCTTTTTGTAGATAACCGCCGCCAATGGGTACCGGGTGACGGTTGTCGATGTAAATGAGGATGCCATTGGACGAGCGAAACGGCAGGTGGACAAAGATATGCGACGAATGGCACAACATGTAAGCAAGGGCAACGAACAGAAGGAACATACATTTTACACCGAAGCCGCAGCACGTATGACATACAGCGTCCATCTGCGGGAAGCGGTAGCCGCAACGGATCTGGTCATCGAAGCGATCGTGGAAAATCTCGAAAAAAAGCAAACGCTTTTCAAAATTCTCGATCAAGTGCGTATCAATCGGACGAACAGAATGCAGTGTAGAGCTATGTTCTAAATCCTCTTTCCCTTTACACTCTCAGGCCGCACCGGCACATACAATCCTCGCCAGCAACACCTCGTCGTTGTCGATCGCCGAGATAGGATCGAGCGCGGAAAGAAAAGATCGCATCGGTGGATTGCACTTCTTCAATCCGGTCCCGATGATGAAACTGATCGAGGTCGTCCGGACGGACAACACTTCCGACGCAACGCACGAAACGCTGTTGGCGTTTGGGAAGAGTCTTCGCAAAACTTGCATTACGTGCCGCGACATGCCAGGATTCGTCGTGAACCGTTTGCTGTTTCCGGTGATACACGAGGCACTCGGGATGGTGGAACGGAAGGATGCGACCGCACACGACATTGATGTAGCGATGAAGCTCGGCTTGGGACACCCGATGGGACCGTTCGAGCTGATGGACATTGTCGGTCTGGATACGGTGTGCGCTATTCAGCGGGAGCGTTACGCACGCAACCCGGCGGATGTGGCCGCAAAGCCCAGTGAGCTACTCGAGCGGATGGTGCGTGACAGAAAGTTGGGTGTAAAAACGGGGGAAGGATTTTATAATTATAAATAAAGAAGAACAGTGGAACAACGTCTCCTTTTTGGTGATTGGAACAAAACTGTCTCTTTCTACTAGTTCCGAACATCCGGAAGAGAATTCTTCTTCTTCTTCTATGGCTCTACAACCTCGAGAGGTCTTGGCCTGCCATTTCTGGCTTCCGTGACTTGACGAGAATTCCTTTATTGGAATTTTGATCTTTAACAATAACAAAGATTACCAAATCAATAAATAAAAACGATATCACCGGAATTTATCGTATTTTCAGTTTTACAAAAACAATATACAATATTTTCTCACAATAATTGCTATAGGACGTGTTCAATTAAAATCTTTTAATCGTTTCTACTTCACAGATCTACTTATCAGAGACGCGAATGAATCACAATGAGGAGGCACAATTAGATAAGAGCCCTGTTTTGTCAATTCCCTCCAACAAACCAGTGAACAACGTCATGGCTGAGTGGGAAACCGTACCGTCCGACCTTCCAGCCGGAGTGCTACAGCTAGAGAATCAAGTAGCCGGTCATACGGCCGCCCAGGGTTGCCTGGGACTGCTGAAAACCACCAGCGATGGAACGATCCTCAAGCCAACCGGGAAGGTGCTGTGTGGTATTCGCGAGATAGCATTCTACGAGCGTTTGGAAGAAGCCCGGCAACGGAAGCACGAGCAAACGGACACCGGACCGGACCACCACCTGTGGACGGTGTTGTGTCAGGTGGTTCCACGGTACTTCGGCCATCCGAAGCTCACCATCGACGGGAAGGTGGTAGAATTCATCCAGCTGGAAGACCTCACGGAAGGGCTCGAGTGGCCTTGCATAATGGACGTGAAGATTGGGCGCCGTACGTGGGATCCGCTGGCAACGCCGGAAAAACGTAAAGCGGAGGAAAACAAATACAAAGCTTGCCGACAGCGATTTGGGCTGTGCATTCCCGGCTTCCAGCTGTACTCGGTGCGGGATGGTGGAACGTTGATACGGCACGGAAAGGATTACGGCAAAAAGCTAACCGAAGCCAACATTCGCGACGGTAAGGGTCTATCCTTCGCAGCCCTTTTCCCCCTCCCCACATTTGTTTGTTTTTGACTGTGGTGTATTCTGTTTTAGCATTCCTGTTATATTTAAACGCAACGGAGGATGGACGAGTTTCGCGTACGCTACTGGAAGAGTTTTTGCACGATTTGCACCGCATCCGCGACTGGGCACGCAAGCAAACTATGTTCCGGCTGTACTCAAGCTCGGTACTGCTCGTATACGATGCGGCCCGACTAGACGAACTCCCCAAGCGTTCGGAGCTACAGAGCGAAAGTCTGACCAATGCACACGGAACGCCCAGTGTTAGGGCACGGATGATCGACTTTGCACACGCATTTCCGACCGAATCGTCCGAAGCGGACACCGTGGATGAAAACTACTTACAGGGAGTAGAAAGTTTAGTGGATATATTCGAACAGTTTCTTGCCTCTGGGCTGGTCGACTAAAGACTGAAGTAGTGAACTCGGGTTGAAGATGAAGATGCCTTTCTCTTCGGAAAGGAAACGCACACCTACTAGAGTAAGTGGACATTCTTCTTTCACACCGCTTGCTCTTCATTATTGGCCCCAAACAAAAGAAAACAAAACATGAAAAAAAAACACCATGGCACTAACGCTTTATACTGTGGCCACTATTATACGTGCCATCGTGAAATGTTCTGCAGTGGGGTGGGTAAAGTATTTCTTACTGTGTAATGATATATAACTACGATTTAAGTACTGTGAGAGTGTGTAACGTTACGATACCAAAACTCTGTCAAAAACTTAATATATAGCCACAGCATGGCGACAATAACGTATGGGAACCTCATTCGTTCTCCCAGTTCTGCGCCATACCAAAGCGAAGCGGCAAATACTTAGTATTGCATACATACACACGCAACTGATGGGCAAATGTGCAACGGCAGTCGCACGATAAGGTTTCCACGACACAAAAGTACATTATGCATTTAAGGTTAGTTTTAACTGGCCTTCATTATTTAATTAATAATAAAGGACGCGCAAAATGGAACGTTCACACTTTGTTGCTATTTTTGTCACAATGCTTTTAAAGTTTTAATTCTAAACACACGCACATAGCACCGTTATCAATTATTATCGCTTTACATTTAGCAAATGACCCACGTGGTGGGATTTGGTGGTTCCGGTTGTCGTCCCCCGGACGCGCGCAGGGGTGGTACCGCTGAAAACAGATACCGATAAACACGGCACGATAAATCTATTTTTCCTCCGATTGATAAATAGAACCTTCTTTCACCTTCGTACGATAAAACGAACAGTTTAAGTTGATCACATGAATCCGTTCGAAGGCGCGTCCGTTTCAGTTCGACTGTGTCCATCCGTGTGGGTAGGGAAATCGTGAAAGTACGATGAGCCAACTTAAATTACCACCCTACCAGAAGCGAAAGACTTCCGCTACCAACCGTCCGACGACACTGAACGTCGGGAAGGGCGGTAGTGCGGCCACCAGTCAGGGTAAGAAGTCACCGCTCGGGTATGGTATGCAAACACCGGACGAGTGTCCCACGCTTCCGGACGGATTTCTACCATTGCCCTGTCAGGTGGCAGGACACGCCTTCCACAAGGGTACCGATTCATTAGGCAAGTGGCAAAGAGTGCACCGAGAATTAGGCTACCAGCTCTAACCGATCATGTGACGTTGGTTGTAGGTTTGTTGAAAAGCATCGACGATGGTTCCGTGCTGAAACCGGTCGCAAAGCTCCTAGCTGGTCCGCGTGAAATCAAGTTCTACGAGCAGATAGAGAAGGCAACCGGTGAGATGAAGGAGCTCGTGCTATTGCGGGACCTCACACCACAATATCGTGGCCACCAGAAGCTGCCGATCGGTGACGAGTTGATCGAGTTTCTCAAGCTGGAAGATATCACCCATGGCATGCTGGAACCGTGCATTATGGACGTAAAAATTGGCCGCCGTTCGTGGGATCCCTTGGCAACGGAGGAAAAGCGACAGTACGAAGCGTCCAAGTATGCTGAGAGCCGGGAAGCGTACGGGTTCTGCATTCCGGGCTTTCAGTTCTACTCGCTCCAAACCGGGCGGCTGCAACGGTATGGCAAGGAGTACGGGAAGAAACTTACCAAGATTACGGTGAAGGACGCACTGCGCCGGTTTCTCAACGCAGACGGTGGTCTTTGCCGTCAGCAGTTGATACAGCTGTTGAAGGATCTGTGGAATATCCAGAAGTGGGCCCGCACGCAAACATCCTTCCGGTTGTACGCTAGCTCGGTACTGCTCGTGTACGATGCGCGCCGCCTAAAGCCGGTACTGCAACATGCGGGGAAGAAATCGCCTCGCACACCCAACCCTCCGACACCGACGAGCACTAGTGGGGCCAGTACACCGAACACACCGACCTTTTGCACGACTTCCATCAACGAAATGGGTGATGTGGAACCGTTGCAGCATTACTTCAAGATACAGCGAAGTCACTCCACCAATCACAACTTTGAAGAGGTATGCATGGCTTGCTATGATTGTCATCAGGATATCAGGCAATGAGAGTGCTTTTTGAATATCGCAATTTTTAGATTCCTGCTTTTCGTGTCTACAAATTTCTCGAAAATTACCAAAAAGTTGTCCTCTTAGATTCGTTAGCGGTCCAGCGCCGTCGTCTGCCAATCCGTTATCCCGGCC
>KI423726.1:0-10336 GCA_000473375.1 Anopheles culicifacies | reverse complement strand
ATTGCCAATTCCTGCCATTACCTTCCATTAATGGTGACGGGCAACAAGTTCCACAGAAACACGGAACAAAACCACTCAAACCTTAAATGACGAACTGAGATAGAATATTCTAACAACTCTACCGCCATTACCAAAGCTATAACCGCCTGATTCTAATCTCTTTCCTCCTCTCTCGTTTTAGGATATCAAAATAATGAAGGAAAACTATACCTTCATGCTGGACAATCTCGTTGGTTCGTACGAGGACAAGGTTTGGGCCAAGGCGCGTATGATCGACTTTGCGCACACATTTCCGGTGCAACCGTCCGATCCATCGGGCGTCGATTGTAACTATCTCGAAGGTATTAACAACCTGGTGAAGCTGTTCGAGGATCTGCTAAAGGACTGCGAAATCCAAAACACTCCCCGGCCGGGAGTTGCTTGATAGCTGTTACACCAGTGTGTACATTCTCATGTTCGCTATGCGTGCATTTTTATTTCGTGTTACGTTGTTCTAGATCCTATCGGCGAAAAAAAATATATATGTATTCTATACGTACGAATCTATTTCTCCTACGAGCGCGCGCTAGCCGTGGTGTTTCGTACTCCTGAAAACAGGACGATTCACGATTCGTTTCTTATAAACACTATCCCCGCATATTGTCACAATTCGTTTCTCCGCTTTTTTAAGCAGTGTGCTGCATGATATTGCCTTACATATCAGCATCTGGGTTCAAGTTCAGGTTGGCGTGGGGCCAAAAAAGATTGTAGTAAAAAACAAAAACAATTTCAGCTAAAAAATAACGAAGACGCGACGCTACTCTAGCGTGGCGCCAACGGCGACGCGTACCCGTATTTGGCCGGGTGCCAACGATGTGACGTTGTGTATAAGTGTGCGATTATTTTGAGGTCGCTTCGCAAAACAGGTGTTTCGAAACGTTGTCCTTCTGTGCTATTATGGTTCCGGGTGATACTTTGCTTATTCCACTGCAACCCTTTCGGGGTCATACATCATGCGGGGCGTGAATGGGGTATAGATGATACTACGCGATACAACAACAGAAGTAACAAGAAAATACATTTACAATTGCCATCGAATGAAATGCGTGCAGCAGCATCGCTTCTGCTGCTCCGTTCGCGCGTAAGGCTAGGAGAAACCCTATAGGCCCGACTTGCTGCCTTCCACGCCCATGTGCTTGTTGTAGAGCCCGTTCAGCTGCTCGAGAATGATGAACGTTAGCACCGTGTGCGGACCGAGCCGACCGTAGTAAGCGGTGAAACCCTTCCAGAGCGCAAACAGCCCTTCGTGCCGGATGACTTTCACAATCACATCGATCGTGCTCTTGTAAGGGGGTGTCTGACCCGGTGCGACTTTCATGTTTTGAATTCTGTGAAAAGGAAGCGCCCGGTTAATCTACTACTGCTGCTTGCTGGACACAGCACAGCTTACCTCGTTTTGGCAATGTCCACTGGTAGTGAGGCAGCCGTGGTAATCAAGCCCGAGAACATACTAGCGGTGAAGTGTAGCCCGATGCCTTCCTTCAGCAGCTCCGAACTGACCAGATAGGCCTTGGCCTGCGAGTACGAAGCGAGCTGAGCGGCATTTACCACCATCGCACGTCCCATCGTCGGAACGCATCCACGCCACAGCGATAGGACACCTTCCTCTCGGGCAATTCGGAAGAGGGCATTAAAGAACCCGGTATAGTTACGCCGCTCGGCCACCGGTAACCGTCCATCGGCAGTCATCCGGATCAGGATCAGTTCGCTGGGATTGCCCACGAATGAACCGATCGCACCAGCCATCATACCCATCGCCATCGATGCTAGCAGATTCGGTGCCTTGTTGGTTTTTCTATCGGGCCAGAAAGAAAGCGACACCGCCATCCGGGTTAGTACGTGCATATTTAGATGGCAAGTGGAAAAGAGTATCTTAAGGCTCACTGTTTGTAGGCATCATTGAGCGACGTGTACACACCGAGACGGGTCGTTGTGTAGGTTGCCTGTCGCATGATGGCCGCACTCAATCCCTTGTACATCGCCAGCAAACCTTCACGGCGCACGATTTTGCCGATCGCATCGAAGGTGTTGTTGTACTCCTTGGCCGCACCTCCCATACCGGAGATTTGCATACGGGTCTTTACAAGATCGAGCGGTTGAACGACACATGTTGCTCCGATACTGAAAGTAAAGATAAGGTACCGGCATGTATTAATTCCATGGATGGCCAAATTTAGAACAGACAACCCGTCGTTTCTTCTGCTAGAAACGAAAGCGAATAAGACCGCAATTTATTATTTAATCGTGAAACTATGAACACGCCGCAATGGTTTGGAAGAACGGAACCTTATGTATCCATTATGCAAGAGGTCTCTATGCAGCTAGAAGCACGTTATACGAATTATATAAAAGTTCAATTCACTCCCACTCGTTTTAGTGCGTAACCTTCAGGGAATGGCTATTTAACTGGTGCCGATAATTGGAAACGAATATTCTTGTTGACCGTCTTCCTGCATGCTGGTGTTAATGAACATGTTTACCATACCAATCTGTTCTGGAAAATCATTCCATCGGTTACCAAGCGGCGCCAACTAGATTGAGGACAGCACGATTACGCAAGCCACTCCTATGACAGATGATGCCATTCAACATTCACTCCCCTCCCTCGTATCTAGTGTGGAAGTAAATAAATGCATCAAAACATTCAAACACCTTTGTTCTATGTAAATAGACAAGAAAAACGCAAAGCTCAGCGGCTTTTCTCTCATTGCTGTGATTAATGTTCCAGTGGCTCCGTATGCAATTTAATCATATCGTGTTTAGCAAGCAAGCAAAGCCACGCGACTGATAAGAGTTTTTTTCTTTTCTTTTTTGTTGCAACCTTTGCCCTTTCCACCAACCATCTGCCCCATTTAGGGAGCACAAAAAGCAACCACCTCTTCTCCGTAGGCCCTATTTTGGGGCATGGGTAATATACGCATCAGCTGATCGTGATGTGACCTTGATGCTTTAAAGCACCATTTCTTCCCATGATGGCGTTCATGATCGATGCGATCGTACGGTTTAGAGGGAGGGGTCGGGTTACGTACGAAAAACGCACCGTCCCCGCCCCCAAGATCTTCGTCAACACCGTTGGAGATGGCCGTGGCAGTGCGCTAGTGCCACGAAGCAACGTTGGGGCATTTATATCTTTCGCCAAGGTCTATATTTAAACTGCACGTTCTTAGAGGAATGGGAGGTTTTGTGGGTAAGGGACCGCATTACCGGGACCATCTGCGTAAGATGCCGCATTCATTGACGCAACAGCCAAACAATTCCCTCGAACGAGGTCACCTTCTTCTTTACCATTCGACCACTTTCCAATCGTTTCCATCAATGAACGTCGTAGCCGCCGTCGGACACATGAACAAATGTTGAAGAAAAAATAGACCCCTTATCCTTCAACTTACCCCGAAAGACCTCCAAGGACGTACTGCACGTAAACGGGTCGCTTTTTGTCGGACATTTTGGCACACTGCTATTCGCTCGTACGATGTACGTGATTTCTCCTACGAGCAGGCGGATGCTGATCGTCACGAATGATCACCAACTACTGTTCTGTCCTGAGCGAAACGAAGGTCAGTGTCCGGTGCGTAGGAATCCGCTTCGGAGCAAGCACTTTGGTGAAAGGGAATCAAACCCGTGTCTGATTGGTCGTTTCGATGGATGAATTACTTGTGTTATCGAACATGCACTGGAACGCGAGCAATAACGCAACGAACGATGGACGGACGAATGATAACAACGGCCGATGAGTCAGGGTATCGTAGTTTGCCGGCTTAACAGGTGCGTCCGGGACTGGTGCGAGCGACTGAAGACTTTTTACGCAAAGTTTATCATCCGTCAGTATAGCCAGGTTTGTTGTTATTCAGCACAGTGTCAAATTCGAACATTTGTTTTTTCGAACATCCAACGCAATCGCATTTTGACGGATGAATGCTTTTGTTTGGCTCAATGTGCAATTTGACAGATGTGGTAGACAATCAAAACATGTGTATTTGAAAAGCGCACTCGTTTGGCTGCAATCGTGACTGAAAGTAAAACTCGTGCAGCAGGATAAACTGTAAATAACAGCAACATGACCGACTGTGTCGAAATCGCTCTCACCAGCGATACTTCCGCACAGCATTGGAGCTGCTGTGCGTGGGACGTACGCACCGGTACGCAACTGATGACGTACAGAAACGGCGGTCCGCCGGGTCCCAACACGTTGAACATAATCAACAATCAGGTTATCGTTTCCGGCAATCTTACCAAACCGCTGCTTACTGTGTGGCCCATCAACCGGCAAGAGCCATCGAACGTGAAGTACATGCTACCGGCTATACCGGGTGCTGTAGCAATTTCACCCGATGGCAATTACTGTCTTGTAGCCCATGGTCATTCCTTCAACATATACAATCTACTAACCGGCGCCAATATGGCATCGGTAGCACAGCATTACGGGAAGATAAACGTGCTACGGTTCACGGACGATGGGTCACACTTCATCAGTGCAGGTCAGGATTGCCGAATCGTCGTCTGGAATCTGGCACGGACGGTGCAACAGAAGGACAACCGGATGCTGTACGAGTTGGCCGATTTTACGCTACCCGTCTCGGACGTGCTGGTCGGCAAGGGTGGCATGAAAGCGACGCTTGCCGCTGTATCACTTGATCGTTCCTGCAAGCTGTACGAACTGACCACCGGCCGACTGTTGCTGAACGTCGTATTCCCTGTGGCGCTAGGTGTGCTGACGATGAACGCACTAGAGACGGAACTGTTTGTCGGCGATAAGAAGGGTCTCATTTACACCTGCAATCTACAGTCTGCTCCACGCTCGAAGGAAATCCATCTGCAGCAAGATCTGCTAGACCGGAGCGTATTCAAGGGCCACAAGAAAGCGATCACTTGCCTGTCGGTATCGATGGATTGCGAAACGTTGCTGTCCGGCTCGGAAGATGAAACGGTGATCGTGTGGCATGTGAAAACACGTCAACAGTTGAAGCTGTTACCACACAAAGCGCCTATCACGAATGCGTTCTTCCTCGTAACACCCCGCGCAATGTTTGATCAGTCACTCGAACTGTCCGTACCGTTTCCACCGTTCCAAAAAGTGGTCATCACAAGACAGGAACGGGAAAGGATTAGTATCGAGCTGCCAGTTAGCAAGCGCTCGTTGCGGGATCGATTAGAGTTTTTGGGTACACCGGAGACGGTTTGCGACAACGATAAGGCCAGCAAAATACAAGAACTAGAACACGAGATCGAGAAGCTTAAGGCGATCAATCAGCAGTTGTATCAGCAGACTATACACGACATAACGAACGAACAAAATTGATCGTTTCGTAAGGCAAGTCTCGTGATTTCTTCTGAATAAAAGCGCAAAAACGGTATATTCGTTTTACACTTAGGAATATTATTTTATTTAGTTCGAAAGGGAGTGGGAATAAGCGGATTGATCAACTACCACAGGTCAATCATGTAAAGCATTTCGGCATCGCCACAACATATCATCTGTCGTGCGTTGACGTCGATTGAATTAATGGCTTTGAAGTCCTGCATACGCGTATGCTTTTTCTTTACGTAATAACCAAAAAGGTTCGTAATTTTGCTTAACGACCATTCTATTACTTTACCACCAGCATCCGCGCTGTACATGGTGTTCTCCCGACTGGAAAACTGTATATCGGTAATGGGTTCACTGTGCTCACCAAACTCGTACGATGCTTTGTCCGGAAAACGAACATCACAATCGATTAGTGAACCGTTTTCTAACCCAACAAAAATCTAGTAAGAAAAAAAGGAACACAATATAATGCACATTTGTGATTCGACACAAACTAAAATACGACCAGACTATACTCACATGCGCCATGGTATGTTTCGGTAGATAGTTGATGCACATCGGTACGTTCATTTCATGATCATCCTTGTGGCACGTTTCCACACTGGCCGATGGTTTGCTACAATCTTGACGCGTGTCGTAAACGTTGAGCAGACCACAGTGTCGACCGGTGACGATGATATTAGGGTAGATATACGAAATGCACGAAATGCTCGAATTGTCCGGGTGTTGAATGGTGTCAATAACCTTTCCCTCGTTACCCGATATGATGTTCACAGTGCCATCCTCTCCTCCCGTAACGATGCATTGATCGATGTTTGAAACGGCCATCGTCGAACAAACCGATTGTCTGCCGTCGACCGTGTGCAGATCGTGCATGTTAAACTTGTGCGTGAAATCATACGAAAGTGCCGATTCGCGATTGAGGTCCAACACGCTGAGAGTACCTAGAAAAATCGGGAGAAAAAGAATTCATCAATATTTTGGCCTCAAAAACAATACTAAGAAGCAAACTAACCTTCCGACGTGACAGAGATTAAATTTGTATCGTCGATAAAGCCCAACCCTACGACATCGCCTGCCACACCGAATTTGGCCATACTCTTCAGAACTAATGGAACATCGCTCTCTCCATCCGTTAGCTCGTCGTGCACGAGGTTCCAAAGGTACACCGCGTTTACCTTGTTGCCCCAGCTGCCGGTAACGAAGAAGTGTTCGTCCTCCATTAGGTTCGGTATCCAACGCACACAGGACATTTTGTCCGACAGCGGAAAGCACTGGACATCGTTGGGTATGTCGAGATCGCTGCCTGCCGCATCCATCATCAATTTTTTTGTTTCTTTTTGTGGACGAAACTTATAGCGAAAGGTAAATACGCGCCAAGCGGACTATTCAACACTTCTTCCGATACGGATGCTGTTTGTATTTCTTCAAGGCTGTGTCACTCGCAAGAATTTGACATTTACGAAAAACTCTTTTGACAGTTGTGCGTAAAGATGATTTGTTTGTTGAAAACCGATTTAAATAAATCAAATGAGCAAACCAAGGGAAATTCCTTTTGTCGAGTTTTGGTGGCCACTGAATACCTATACAATGAGGAAATATGTTAACGGGTATGTTCTTTTAGACATGATCACTTGAATATTCCAGTATGCCATGAACGAAACCGGAACAGATGAATTAGCAGCAGTCAGTAGGATTGCTTATCTTCGCAGTTAGATCGTATCAGAAAACGCGCGAGTGTCGAACAGAAATCTAGTTTGTGTCCGCCCTTATGTCGAGATCAGCCAAAACAGGGTTGAATTCAGTTGATCAAATATGAAAGATCCGGAAAAGGAAACTATCCTTTTAGGTTAAGATAACGCTTGGACGGCTGTTCGGATATGTTGGTTCACACTCTAGCCGTCAGTTGCAACGAAAGTCAACGTCTTTAATGTTACATTATTTATCGTATGCTAACATGGTAAGTTTCGACCAGTTCTGAACCTATCTTTGCGTGCACTACGTTCACCTCCGCCTGTGTTAATGTACGCTCCATGTGACGATACACGATGCGGAAGCAAAGACTACTCTTGCCCGTTTTCGGATGCGTAAAGCGGTCAATTAGCGTAACCTGTAAAAGAGAACACTCAGTGTTTAGTAAGTGATCGTTGCTAGCGACCCTTCTCGGCTTACCTGTTCAATAATGTCACCACCGACGTTCCGCACTATGTCGTAGAAATCGTTCAGCGCAAATTGATCGGCCGACATGCCTTCCGGTAGCCAGAACGATAAATCATTGCTGCACTGTGGGTACGACGAGATCGGCTTATACTTGACGATTCGATCATCCCGAAACTGATTCAGAAAGCCACTATCCGTACTCCAAAACAGCCGTATGTCCGGTATGTCGAACAGAATCATCGCCAAACGCTCCAACCCGACCCCAAACGCGTACGCAATCGAGCTCTGCACGCCGGCCCGTTCGAGAATCTCGTTACGCGTAATACCACAGCCAAGTATCTCGAGCCAGTTACCGTTGAAAAATATTTCCAGCTCCCACGAGGGCTGTGTGAAGGGAAAATATGCGTCCACCCAGCGATACTTGATGTTTTCGCCGAACAGTTTCTGGACGAGCCCAACTAAAATCTTCTTCATCTCGTGTTCGCAAAGCTTCACAGCTTCGAGCGTATGGCATGGTTGTTTGTGCTGGTCGATGCAGTCCGCCAGCGGGCTGCTAGTGCCGGTCGTTGGGTTTCCATTCGATAGATGTGTTTTGTAGTGCGTTTCGTGAACCTTCAGCTCAGGGTTGCGCTCAAACAGCTTGTCCTGATGCACGATACGGACGGCATCTAGCTGGTGAAACACCGGATAGTGTGTTGCATCGATCTCATCGCGCCGGTACACATCACCGACGACAAGGAAATTGTCCAATCCGGCCTGAATCAGTTCGACTTGATGGGCGGTGGTGTGAGCACGCAGCAAATAATCCTTGTTCACGTAGTAACAGTCACTCTTTGCCCGGCTCGGATGATCCTGGGGAATCAGCAGCTGATCAAAGTTTTGTTCCACGGACACCACCGGACTAAGGTTATCGTACACACTGAATAGTGGATTTCCCCGCGGGCTCAGGTATGCACCGTAAAAGTACTTCACAATCTTTTGCCGCACAATCGATAAAGGATGGTTCCGCTGCAGGTGGAGATTGCGGTCTAGATGGGACAGAACCTTCGGTGTCAAGTTTGTCCACGAGTCACGGATGTACTGCTGCCGGTACAGATCGATTGTTTCTTTGTTGATCTTTGCCTGACTGCCGTAGTAGCGGCTATGCAGCAGCTTACCATCGTGGTACAACGTTGAAGGCGGTGACCGCCTCGCACGAGTCACAATTTGTCGGAAATTGAATATTAACATTTGGGAAATGTAGTTGCACAACAATCTTCACAGTCTTGCGAGTTTGGAAAGTAAATAAACAACGAATGACGAACGTAGCAGGCAGTGCAAGTTTGTTGATGCCTGCCAGTTGACTACTTGAGTTTAGAAAATTTGAAATTGTACCGTTAATAACCGCTAGTTGTAGCTTCCGGTTGTTATTTATTTTTGTTATACGAATAGTTCTTTATCATTTTCTCTATTGCTGGCTGATATCTTTATTAAGCTCCATTTCAATTTCCTTTCTTAATTTAAAAAAAAAATAAAAATCGCTGTAAATGTTTGCGCCTAGTGTATGCAATGCGCAACACATACACAGGGGTAATTTACATTACAATAACGGTTCGTATTGTACAAAAACGATTAAAAATATAAATTATATCTTAATTATTACCTCAACCACATGCATTTACAAAAAGAACAAATTTGTACGACACACATCATCTAAAAGCAGAGGTCGTACGATGCCATAATTCTTATGGCAGGTTGAGTGGATCCAAAACGGACCGCGGAGATTTAAACGAGAGGAAAACGATGAAATGAATAAAATAAGTGCTGAGTTAAGTTTGTTTTTAAATTTCATTTAACAGATAAAAAAATGTACAAAAACATAAATATGAACAATTTACAATACACAGAAGAAAATTTATCACAAAAGAAATACACCGAAAAAGAAAGATTGTAGTTAAAGAACGCAACAATAGACACCCGAACAAAGTTAGGTAAACTTTTTATCTGCTTTATTTTTCACATATTCCGATAGGGTTTTTCTTGGTTTTAATTTCCTCAAAGTTTCTCGTTACATTCCATTTCTCCATTCAGTGGGTTTGTGTGTGAGAGTGTGTATGTGTGGATGTATGTTTTTGTTTGTTCTTAGTTTTATTACTTTTTTCTTCCCTCTCCCGATTCATATTATCGCTTTTAGCAAACCGTGTGTGTGTGTGTTTTTTTGTTTATTTTCTTATATCAAGATTTCTTTTCTTGGTAGTTTTGGTTGGTATCATTTTTGTGTGTTTTTTTTTTTATATTTTCTTGCTCATCTATTTGTTGTTTTTTCTCGTGTTTTCTGTTTTGTAAGTGTTGCGCTTGTTTTTTCGTGTTATTTAATTTATGTGTGTGTGTGTGTTTTTGTATCTTTTCTTTTATCCCACACACTGTGTATTACTCTTTGCTTTCGTACATTTTAATATACGGTTTTTTTCTTCTTTTTGTGCGACCTTTCGTGTTCTCTTTTAGCTTCTCCCGCGTTTGTTCTTCATCTACAATCTATGACTATTTTGTTTTGCGGTGCACATCGTGGCGGCGTGTACTCCCCAACGACATGCGCGCATATACACCATTCGGGACACACACCTTTCAGTACTCACCTTCCGAGCGGTGATGTGATGTTTAAGTTTGTTTATTTGTTTTGTTTTCTCCTCGCTTTTGTTCTCTGTTTTATACCTTAGCAGAGCTTTGGGGCGCCTCCATTTCGTGTTTCTTTCAGCATTTATTTTCACTTTTTTTCAGTTCGCTTTCCACACACACACACATTTAATCGATTTTAAAGGGTTTTTTTTTTCTTTATGGATTTGCCCTTTT
>KI423725.1:8352-23400 GCA_000473375.1 Anopheles culicifacies | reverse complement strand
AGTTTGTACCATCATAGAGTTTCATAATATAGGGGTCCATGAACATTAGCTAGAAAATCTGAACATTTTTAGCCTGGCTATGTCCTAATATGATCATTCACTCCAAAACAGAGAAACTCATCCTGGTATTTCAAATTTGCAATATTTTTCAAAGAAAACAAATACTAAAGTTTCAACGAAACACATTAAAATTATAGATAATTTTTTGGCATGCTTATAAGGCTGATATTAATCTGGCAAAATTTAAATTTTTGAAGAACAATTTGGTTTACATTCACTTTCCACGGTATAATGATCCCACCTTGTCAAACAATCTTAAACAACAATTTTGTTTTAACGTTAGTTAAAACCTTTTTTTTATTTTTTGTATGCTTGTAGCTAGGGGAAGAACTGGTTGAAGTCATAATAGACCCAATCGTTTGATTCCTGCGCCAACAAGATAGAATGGTAAAACTATAACTCATTCAGTGTAAATTTACCAAAATACTATTTTATCGATTGCCCTGGTCCCGAAACGTCACCTGTTCTAACTACCGGACTAAATGTTTGCTTGAATAAATGAAACATAAATGATGGCAGAGCGTAGTTTCCTAAACAAGACGATAAAAAATATGAATACCCGAATTTAAATGCTTTGTACCTGTTAATTGTTTTGTAGGCACATATATCTCGACAACCAAAAAAAGTACGAACAATATGAATAGGCTCATTACCTCTAAAACAGATTTTATACGGATTTATCTAAGTTAAAGTTAAAGACAGTTAAGTTACAAATTCGAATAGCTTGATGTTGAAAATGTTAGTCCAAAATCCGATACAAAATTACGGTCATCCTGTAAAAGAAAAACAGTATTTTATGCTAAAACAAATAATAACTAGAAATCACATTCAACCAGTGACTAACGCAAATGCGCAATATGCGTACTGGTTATCGTTAAGCTAAGTAAGTAGCGTTAAGTGTACGCGTAAATGCTTGTAATTTGAGAGTAGTTGTAATTTGAAATCTGTACTTCTCAGTTTGGCAGAATTGTGGAATTTCTGGCGCATTCCATATTCTTAGATCATTGATTATCTTGATGTTGCCGAATGTTATGAAGTCACTAACCATTACAGCTGCCATTTTTAAATGTATGCGTGAACAATTTACTTTTTTCTACGTATAAATATTTTTAACAACATGTATGCGGCAAAAACGAGAAGCAATCTGAAAAATTCACTTAAAATAAACACTGCAAGCCATACCGTATTTACCACGCTCAAACATGATGTGCGATAAGAAAAACAAATCAGCTTATCTTTATGATACACATCCCCGGAAAACTAACTTAATTGATGTTATTCACAGATAACCCACACAGATCCATATGAATGGCGTCGCCAACTTTCTTCCGAATTGAATTATTTAAAGACAATCATCTGTGGAGTATTCCAATGAGTAAAAGGGCTTTCATCATGCAGTGGCATCTTGCACTAACGTTCATTGCAGTTGCACTTCTTTGTGAGGGGATATTTAGCCAGGATGGCAGCGTCAGTAGAGGAAACAGTACAGCCTTGTTCACTAGAGCGTTTGTGAAAAAAAACTGTGATGGAATAAAAACATATATCTGCGATTCTTGCACATCGCGACGACCTTGTTTTGGTACACAAGAAATTGAAACCACCTTTTCCTGTGGTATAGGATTCTACTGCACAGAGGGCACTGCATCTGATCGCTGCGGACCGACTCCCTCGGATGCTTGTGTAACGTCAACCGTGAGCACATCTTTCACATGCTCTGCTACAGGTGTTTTTCCAGGTATGCTTATCGTTGCAACTCAAGATGAAGAGATTTGATCGACGGATTCTTCCACTCGTAGATCCCAACAATTGCAACTATTATCATGTATGTTTGGCGATCGGCGAATCTTCCACCGTATACAACTGCCCTCCCGGATACGTCTTCGACATTGTAACTTCCACATGCATTCGGCAAGTATCCGCGGCAAATTGTGTTACCGTGACCTGCCCTGTTGGATCTCCGCGCTATGTTCTTTATGGAACCAGTCGGGTGTATTACGCCATGTGCAACGGTGTGACCCTACCCACACAGGTATTGCGGTGTCCGAATGGTGCACTTTTTACATTTTTCTCAACGAGTACGCTTTTCGGTGAATGTGTGTACACTTGCTCAGGACAGGGTAATTATGCCAATAGCAATAATCCTAGCTCGTACTTCCAATGCTACATTTTGAATGGTCGCTTAGTGTACAACGAACTCGAATGCGCATCAGGCACCATTTTCAATCAAACCTTACGGTATTGTACAAGACAGTAAATTTACGTTATTTATGACATCGCGTCATTAGCAGCGTAAAAATGATATAACATTGCGATATATCATGACATGATATATCATGTAAATTATATTCAGACCATCGTATGATGGATACTAGGAGAACTCTTATCGAAGAAAAATTAAATTCTAAAACCATATACAGCTGATGTAAGTATTAAATGGCCCATGATCTGATATGGATATGAAACATAACGTTCTAACAAAGTGATGGAATAAGTAAACTTTAAGCAAGCATTGTTTTGATTACATTAAATGTATTAAATGTATGTTTGTTTGTATGATTATAAAGGTTTTAGGTCACTTGGACCTCTTTCATGTTTTATCTGAATCTAGATTTCTGTGTTATTCTTTTTTTTATTATATCCAAAAGAAGGAGGGAAATTTGTTAGTCAAACGACCTCTACGTGTGTGACATCAAGGGCATTTGGACCAATCATATTATCATTATTACTAATTGCGCCTTGTACGTATGCAATTTAATTTTCATAGCAGGCTTACGTAAGTTAGTAAGTGAGTTTGCTTTTCGTCTAAACTCCCTATTATAATAAATCGTTTGGATATACGTGAACTGACAACAATTAAGAATACTATGACAATCAATGTTACATAAAGCCTAAAAGAAAATGAAGCCTATCTTCTTAGTCGAACCCTCCAACGTATCACATCGTTTAGTGGCTGTTGAAACACTAATGAAATGTATGGTATAATTTGCAAACATTTCACAATCAAGAACGTGTTTGATGCCTCTGATATCAGAACAGGAAAGGAACATGCCTCTGACATCAGAACTGGAAAGAGCAGCACATTTAATGATGGTGCAGGTGGCTTTCTGGCACCTGTCGATTCAGATGTCGTAAATCTTTGACACACGACAAATTTGTGGTTAAGGAATTCTGATAAATTGTGTGTCTTGCAATGAATTGTGGTTTGTTTTGTTCGTTTCATTTCCTATAGAGCTCTAATGTGCTAACTTCCCACTTGGGAGCTCTTTACTAGCAGGAACAAACTAGAATGTAACAATAATCACCGTAAAACGCTCGGAGCGTCATTAGTACATTTACTAACAGGCTCCAACTCTCGAAAGTCGAAACGATACTATTGACTGGTGAAATGTTTATTAATGTTAAAAACAACTTTGTTTTGTATTTTAATCGAATTAACAACTAAAAACGAAAAAAATTGAATTGCAAATAGCGTAAAGTAGTATATGACGATTACAAAACAGTCAAACAATGCATAGAAGGTATTGCGAAAAATGTCATAAGAACATCACAACTTTTTTCCAACATCATCCATCGTGCATTTTTCCATTTGTTGTGCAATTTGATGTGTTGTATGTCGCGATGTGCATGGTTAATGCAGGTATGAATTAGCATTGTTGTACTCAATGTTTCCCAATGCCAAAATATTTATAGAAATTTGGAATATTTTGGTTTGTATTTATTTTACCTTCCAATTTAAGACGAAGTCCAGACAAAGTCCAACATTAAACCATTAAAGACCATTCCCGACCGTTTCAGTTGATATACGTTTCTGATAAGCAAACCATCCGCAAGCTATTTGTTTGTTGGATTACGTATAACTCAATCACTGTAATAACCAGGTTTTGCAGTTTAAACGCAGCCTAAGAAATCACGCGCAGTTAGAAAATACATACGTAACTACTCTTTTGATAAATAACAAACCTTGAGCTGAATATATCAATTTGATGGATAGTAACAACCCTCGAGGTTTTTGTTTAGTATCAACAAGGAAGGATTCCTGTTGTCATGTTAATGCATTGTTTTGGACTGTGAGTTGACGATAGAAAATTTTACTTTTCTTTTAACATATATAGCAAATGATATAATTATTTACTACTGTCCTCTGCAATGGGAGCGAATCGGTGGCCGAGGAGAATGCGGCACCGGTCTTTGAACGGGCAGAGACGAGGTTCGAATCTCATTCGGGCCGTTCCCCCGTACGCAGGACTGACTATCCTGTTGCGGGTACATTCAAGTCACGGAAGCTAGAAATGGCAGGCCAAGACCTCTCAAGGTTGTAGAGCCACAGAAGCAGAAGTTGCTCTGCAATGAAGTATCACCGTACATTCTTACGACACAACAATCTCGAAAGCGCAGTACAACTTTACAAATCCATTCGTAAAGATAAACATGCACGATGTTCGCAGAAAACAAGATTAAGAAACGTCAATCACCGTAGCGGTTCCCTGCTTTCTATAAACTTGGCATGTACAGTGAATGTAGGTAGTGTTCTGCAAAATGTTGCTTAGAACGGGGTTTCTTCTCATCTCTGTGGTCTTATCGAATGTCGTTGCTGATCTGGAACAGTCTGAAGAGACCTTTAGCTCTACAGATGACTTTGGTCCAGCAACACAAGGTACCTTGGTGAATACTTCCGGCGTGCAACGGCAATCATCTATTACCGGCGTATGTGATGGTGTGAAACAGCTAGTATGTGAAACATGTACCAGTTTTCGCGTCTGTTTGGGAACTGAGCTTGGTCAAGATTTGACGGTCGCATGCCCTACTGAGCAGCCCTACTGTAACTACGGAACAACCTCCGATTTTTGTTCCTCTGTCCCAATTCCAAACGTATGTGCTGACGGCAATCAAAACACACCAGTTACATGTTCAGCCCTTGGAACCTTCCCAGGCAAGTAGTCGATAGTGAATATGTTGTATACATTCTAATAGTTTTATGTCTTCGTTTCTTGTTCTAACCAGACGCTAGAAACTGTCGTATTTACCATGTATGCACCAGTATTGGACAGAGTTCGTCTATTTACAGATGCCCTGCTGGGTATGTGTATAATCCCGCATTAGAACTGTGTGCCTTGGAAAATCTTTTTTCCCGTTGCATCCAAATGCAGTGTGCGGCCAACTTCATCGGACATGTACGATACGGCCAATCTTTACGATTCTACGGCTTATGCGACGGTACTGGACAAGCGCCGATTGTATACAGATGCCCAAATCGAGCAAACTTTGCGTTTATCACCGGTACCACGTTTGGCGAGTGCAGTTACCTCTGCCCTGGACAGGGAAACTATCCCAACACCAATAATCCGGCATCATATTTCCAGTGCTTCTTGGCAAACCGGCAGCTGCGATACAATTTGGTGCTTTGTCCTACTGGATTAACATTCAACAGCCGTCTTCGATATTGCACATAGTTTTGATTTTCATCAAGCAGAGAAAAGTCGAATAGAATGTGTTATGATAAACAATAAACTCCATCTATGAAATCTATATGAATTTTAATTCAATTGAATTGAAGAGCTACATGCCTAACATTCTATTGCATAGATAATAAAACACTCGCAGGATTGACTATCCCGTTACGGGTAAATTCACGAAAGTTAGAAAAGGGAAGCCAAGACCTCTCGAAGTAGTAGAGCAATAGAAGAACAAGTTAATAAGTCATTGCTTACAGTTTATTGAGTCTTATCATTTTCTTCATAACCGTTGTTACATGAATAAATAACTTCAAAAACCTTGTAAACAAGGTACAAGCATAAGTTAAAAATGATTTTTTTTTTTGGAAAAATTTAATCAAAAGGAATTTCAAACCAAATTAGACAAATATTGGACAAACAAATTTCTGGGAGTAGAATTTAAATCATTTAACCTGGACCATTAACGATTGTGTAAAATCATGCGCTTCAGTGCATACAGCAATGTCGAAAACTATCAACACTGCGGAGTACAAACATGTGACACATTATCCCTTTCCTCCAATATAAATTTTATTATCTACAAGCCACTTACCTTGTTTGTGTTGCACATGAGTTTCTATGCATTTGCCTATTACTCTCGTTTGTTTTGTTAGTTTACTTACCGTCCACCGACGCACCATAAACGATTGCCCCGGTAGCGAAAACTGTACGATGCAGTTCTTTATCTTGCGAGATGAAGTATCTGTTGCAGTAGCTGGTCTGTGCTTCGAAGTTTAGTATCGGCAGTGTGGCGTTTTGTCAAATTAGGAAGCTTAAAATAAACAGAATTTGATCTGAATATAACTTGAGGAAGAATGTTTCAATTTCGGACAAAACTACAACTCTGGTTTCTCTTATGTTATGGTTTAAGTTTGGTAAGATCACACACGTAAAGGAAAAAAACCTGCTTCGTACTGACACAAGTGTACGCCTGTTGAGCGTTTCAACTATATTCAGTTTCAGACAGGCAACAGCTCTCCCGTGCTAGTGTTGGTTGCTAATGGAAGTGACATCACGATTAATTTTCCCGGCGAAAACAATAATAATCGTGTATTCAGCATCGTTAGCAGTTCCGGCAATAATAACCCATCCATGTTGGATTGGATCGGTGGTAACGGAGCCAACAAAGCACCTACCATAACACTGGGCAAATCGAAGGCACCTGCAATGCATCCCGATCCGGCTGACGACAACAGTGCCGAAGATAATCCTGGCTCACTGTCGAAATCTAACCCGAACTGGGGTTCGGTAGGATTGAACGCGTACGATCAAACCGATGGCATACTTCCGCTCGTAACGACCGTAACCCCTAACATTCCAACCAACACCACCACCAGCTCCAGCGCACTCGTTGATACTGCTGATAAGGTGATAGCAGCACCTGTTTGACAAACGTATTCTAACCTTGACCCAAATTGCACACAACACCCAAACTTATTCGTAAATAGAAGTGCGCACATAATTGTGACTGCTGTTATGCACCTTTATTCCATTGTCTTATTTCTTCTTACATGTTTGTATTATAATTTTTATTTGAGTTTTCCTTAGCACATATAATAAGGGAGGAAGAGTCTGATAAATATATTTGGTTGTTTCTTTTCACTGTATGTATATAACGTGTATATATGTATAAGAATATGTATGCTAATAGTATATGGCTCCTTCCGTGATGTCGCTATGTAGTCCTCATTTGTTTGAAAGCGTTTTATAATACACACTTTTCTTTTGCCTAACACAATCAACACCTTCTTTTGAATATCTTGATGACAAACAGGTGTGGGGTTTGCAACCGCAATGTCCACCTAACTTTAAAATACTAGCTGTAGGATATTTTGAATTCCTTGCGTTACGCCTGTTCTGTTAATGAATTTAAATGTGTTTGATTCATTCCTTGGAACATCAGAGTGTTGTAAGTATGCAGCATACGAAGTTACTGGATTTGACATTCAAGTATAAACGATGCATGTACGTAACGCTAACACTGTTCGCATGGATTTGTGCATGCTTTTCTTTGTGTTTTATAAATTATTGTCTCCTTTGCACTGCATACAATCTTAGCTCTAGCTATGTTTTATCTTACTGTTAGCTCACCTCGCTTCAATATTATTTGTCATTAGTGTATTGTTTTGAGTTTATTGTCTCGCGTAGGTATGTTACACTTTTGTTTACACACTCATTGCACATCCAACATTGATTTACTTTCAGCCTTCAGTATTGACGTGATGTTTCATAATATTGTCGATTCCACTTAATCACGATACTCGCATAAAACAGATGAGATTTGTGATGCATATAACAGTACCGATTGAATGCTACTATTGGGCGAACGAAAAACAAATTGTATCAAGCGAACTAATTATGAGTTATGACTCATTACAAGATTGTGGTGCATTATTTATTGTTTCCTGTGCTTTCCGCAAACCATACATTATTGTCCATGTTGCAGTTCAAACTATCTAAACAATATGTTTCAGGTGAATATTTTACCCCATTCCCAGTTCAGCTTGAACTCGAACACATGTTTGCTACAATTATTGTCACTTTCATTTTGTTTTTGTAGAGAGCACTCTGTCGGGTTAATGGTTTGCTTTTGTTACAACAGTCACAACATTACTTTCCATTGTCACACTCACACTAATTCTTAAAGTCATGTATCGTTTCACATGAAGCCTTCATGATAGTCAGGGGAAAACATATATCCAAAAAACCTACAAAATTTAAAATATATTTTAAAATAAATATACATTCTCAACTAAAATAAAACATTGTGCTATATAAACTGATACATTTTCAACTTTTCAGTGTATCATTATCAGAGCTAACAAATGGAGGGACCTAGGCGCATGTTACGGGAAAGAAAAATAAATTTAATATCGACTGGCTATTAGAATCATTCTATGAGTCACATATTCTTCAAGAAATTAAACCATTAGTAACATATTTATAAGCAAAATTAGTCTCAAGTGGGAAAATAAAAGTAAATTTTCAAATAACATAACGGAAAAGACAAGTTACCTATAACTTAAATACACATTTTCTTATTCGTCCTTCCACCTTTTTGCGTTGAATTCGTGTAGCTCATAGACTTTTGCAGAATTGTCAACAGTCATTATTAGCAGAGAAGAATGTTTGTTACTGCGTCAAACGTTCTAAATAACTCAATCATCAAAGCCTTTCTGTTGGTTAAAACACTATGTTACCGTTTCCCACTGTGTTGTAGATTCAGCTATTTAGATATTTTCCATACATGCTGCCAATATACGATCCACCGAGCAGAGCTCCACCAATTACTGTGCCGGATGTTGAAACCATGTATGATGTTGCTGTACAGCTTTTTTGCATTTAATTGAACATTTGATTTGTATGACTTTTCGGTCTACATTTTTTATCCTTTCCTGCATCTCTCTGCTCGGAATTCGATTGATCGTCAACCTATTGACCTAGCTGTTGAATACGAAACTATCATCGTAAAAAGAGAACTGGCTTGGGATCATCTAAATATGTCACCGTTCTCCCTTTACGATGGAATTCCGTAAAACGCTATTGACTTTACACTCTGCGCACAATCTATGCTCTATCGCCTTCGTAGTCGAAAGGGAGAGAATACGAAATGTTTTCCAAAATTTTATATTTTATCCATGCACTTTTCATATAAAATGTAGATTATACAAGAGGATTATAATCGGAAATTTCTTGTATAATTTATAATACTGTATTCAAGACTTTCACTACCATCTGGATTATATTATTAATCAATTCATCGATTTGATATGAGCGAATAGATATGAAAGTATTAGATATTACTTCTTTCTCAGTAGGATAGAAATTCTAGCAGCATTTAGGCGTGCCTCACTTTTCTAAATTTTCTGTGTAACTTAGACCGGACCAGTGTTTTCTTTAAAATAATTTTGGAACAGATTAAAACAAATGAACGAAATCCTCTGGCATTTTTCACATGGTCAATATTCAAGAAGAACATTGTAAAGTATGAACTTACTCAAATAATTACTTATGAACCATTTAGTACATCAGGGAGAAGTTAGCAGTATTGGTATCAAACAAAAACAAAGCACATATGACAGTGCCTGCAATATGTATGGCGTTCTTATTATCCTTTCCAATTTTAATAGTTCGCATGTCGAATATCGTTCTACAGGTTTACTTATAGTATCCCGAATTTCTGCCATAAGTAGCTTGGATGTATTTATTGTCAAGATAGTACTGTTTTTTCAGATAATAAAGTAACTTACGGAGACGGTTGGCGCAACGATATTCTTCATCCGTGTAGAAAGGATTTACGCGTTCACTGAAGTCTTCGTGCACGTACGGGAGATTCCCGAAGGCCTCTCCAGTGTAGCGCGGCAACTCTGGGCGGCGCAGCACCCCACGTGGACTGTAGCCCTGGAGCTCCCCAACTAACGGCGCCTCTGAATCCATAAATGCACTGTCTACATACGCCGCTGGTTGGTTGTCGTAGTGGCTCGGGTCGGGAGTAAAATTCGACCTGTTGTGTTTTGGAAAAGGAATTAAAAAAACAAAACACGTGCACGATGCATTATGTTAGTCATTGATCAATACTCTCAATACATGACACTTAATTAATTTGCTACTTCATCAGCCGCAAACAGTACACAAAAAACTATTTAATTGAAATTGTGTGTATTCAATACTTCTATTTCTAGTATCTATTATTCTACCATGCAATATTACAAATCAAATTAACATTTTAAATCTACACAAGGCAAAACAATGTAACACTGGATTGTACAATCTGAACAATTACTATTGGATACAAAATATAATGGAATTCAGGAAAACGAAAAGTTTTATTATTATGGAGAACACTCTATTAAACAATCGCTTATATTAAATATAAACCATAACATTCATTTTCACTACTCAACGGACCATGTTTGGTGTTTATGTCTATTGTTCGTAAATGTACGGAAAACACACAACAAACATATAAGTTATAAATAACATGCAAATAACGCATAAACTTTAATGGTGATATCAGGATGTTTCACATTCACAAATGAACATTCACAAATAAGAAACATACGTTGGCTCATCCACTATTTACTATCAACCAAGTGAAAGCCAAATGCAATTAACCGTTAAATTTCAATTTAAGTGAAAAACGCTGATCACCTGCTTCGAGGTCGTGCTGAGTGATTAGGTTGTTTTAGAATGTGAGTGAGTGTTTTTTTTATTTTGTGTGCCACATATTCACAAGAAAGAAAAGCAGAAATAAAGTTACACTGTTAATAATACTCCCAGTAAGAACAATTGCAGAATATTATCTACATAAGTAATCTGTAATCCTTTTACAATCGTAGTACATAATTTATATCCAAGAATTTAAGTATTTTTTTCTCATTTCAACATTTAAACAGTTGGTAACATTTGCACAGTACATAACATAAAAATAATGCATTGGCATTGGCAGCTTTTATCTTAATAGTTGGAAATAGCTGAAGAGAAAGAATAAAATGACGAAGTTGTAGAAAACAAAAACTGTACTTTAATATATTTTTCCGACAACTACAAATTTGCATCATGTATCATTAATATACAATCAGTTAATAAAAATTATTGCTTTTCATGCACATGATCATTTAAAAATGTGGTAAACATTATTCTCTAGTGATCCTCTGCATGGGTCTCCATACTAATTTTCGTATATTTTTAATCATATTATTTCATGTGCATATTTAAGTTCCATTTTGTTTTCACTACGACAATATCTAGGGTGTTTATATCCGGATATCATGCCTATATCATGAACAGAAGCCATAATGGAAGCAATAATGAATAAAAACAATCAAACACAATGAGGAAAAAATTTAAATTTTAAAAATATCCCTTTCAAAATTTTCAGAATGATGCGTAACTTTTGTCTATCGCTTTAACTGTTGCAGTTTTTTTATATAAAACAAAAAAAACAATAGCCTTATATTTATGTTACGTACTGTATGCCTAAATTTTTATTCTTAAAATATGTTCAATCCACCAGTTTAGCTGTTTGACTCAGTCAAAGCGCTATAGCAAGGTACGGATGCATTTCAATGCTAGAATGGTTTGGTGAATGTGCTTAAGAAAAGTTTACAAAAATATGCTTTCCGTGTGAGGACCTACTATCAGAGTTCAGTAGAGCGAAGATGCACGTTATTTGAAATGACAGCACGACTACGAGGACATACATTTACGAACCAAGCTTGATCGTTGCAACATGCCGTAGTATATCATTTGGTTTTCGATGTAGGAAAGAAAATCGATGAGCGATCTTTACAGTTTTTAGATGTATTACCATTGTAAAATATTTGAAGGAAATATTGAGATTTATATTTTACCCAGGAAAGCACCAGCTTGCATCGACAAACATCAAACATCTTTTCGTTGCTAAGTGTTTTCTACATTTTAAAATTCAAAACTAATATTTCTTATGTTATCACATTCTATCATCTTTTCTACACAGAATGTACAAAGGGTAATGACATTCACGGAGATTTTACTTATTACGGATGGTGTATGGATGCATAGACTTTCTTGTCTACATGAATCTATGAACTTACTACTTTGCTTAGCGAGTGTATTCATTGGTTAAGAAATGTGTCGTTTCTATTGCTCCTAATCAATAAACAAATCACAGAAATACGCAAGTAGTGCGCATAGATCAAATAATTTAAAATGAAGCTTTCTTATAGCGATCAATCCACTGTTGGCCACTTTTTATGTATAACAGTAGTGTTTATGTCGTGTGAGCAATGTTGATAAGAAAAATACGGAACATTCAGCAAAATATAGTAAAGAGCCGAGTATGGTTTGCATTCACAAGGCTTTTCAAAGATCACTAGCTAATCCAATTTCACATCCAACAAAGAAAAGGTGGCTGGTGGACGGACTGTACAGCAGACAGAAGAGCAAACGCCTTGGTAAGCTGATAACGGGGTCGAAATGGTACCTAAGGATACACTCATAACAAGATGTTGCAATTGGGCTTGTCTAGCGCAATGGAAGGCACACCGGGGAAACATTAGTAGCATTCGTTCCAGCAATGACTAAGGGTACAAGGAGAGGAGTATCAATAGGCAAACAGAATCAAACATCGTCATGACCATCATCCAGCTCATTCCTTTGATTAAACATCTACGAACAATGAATCGTTTCAACTTCCTACTATGTGAGACCTCGCCCTGCCGGCCCGACTGAAGCGATTTCCACGCGACGGCCGGAACGATGGTGTCCAGCCGGACCGCACTATCGAGGCAATGTGACGTTTTACGAGTGGCGTGCTTCGCAATGGCAGATCCGCATCCGTTCTGTCATCTCCATAATTGGTGATGTCTTCGCTTCTTCTGAGGCCTGTGTTGACCAGAAAATCAATTAAACAACCCGTTTACACTGAATTGGCTATAGCCGTGCCACCACATCTCATACACACAATAAGATCGCTCATTAACACGCTTCTTCTTAGGCTAATCCACGATACCGATACAATGCCGATTACAAGAGTAAATAAACTCTCAGTACGATGCCGATACCGTAGTACGAGATGATAAAAAATCGCAACAGCTTGTAAGCTTTATCGTTTTTTTTTTAAATATACTACCGTACTTGCGTACTAGCTGTGACATATTTTCATTCATCTGCTTTCCATTGTTAATGTATATGATTGATACTTATGAATGCAACAATGCACCGCAATACTTACCAAGAAATCGCTTTTCTTCGAGATGATTGTCTGCGCTGTAGAGAGGATATGTTTGTACCATTGCTTCCATGAGTTCTTCGTAGTCCAGTGGAGCGGTTTGGAACACAGGTTCCAAAACTTCCGGACTGCTTTCCTCCAATTCGTCATAGTACAAAGATCGCTTTTTACGTCCATGGCCTTGTGTATTCTTAAGCGATTGAATGTTGCGTTTCTCTGCAAGGGAAGCAAGTTAAAATTATACCAACTATCAATGCAATTTCCTGTTATAGTTTATTTATTTATTCTTTCTAACATTTATTTCCCATTCAATGTTTTGATTTACTAGACTTATAACTAGTTCTTGTATAATTTTTCTTAGTAATGAGCCTCATATACAAAACCAATAATCTGTTAATATTTGTAATCTTAATTTAATCTTCTTCTTCTACATAATTAAAAATCTCTTGCTGTTATGGTTGTTACAAATTTGCGGCGAAATGGCTGCATCGATTTGCCTGAACTGTTTTGGTGTATATTTTGTTGGTTCGGGGCTAGGTAAAGTTTACTTTTTATGTCGCTAGGTGTCCTATGGCCATAGTTATTCGTTCAAATGTATCGTAAAAACTGCATATCATAGTACCCATTGATTTTTGCTGTGTTATTGTGTTACACACTAACTATTATGGCCCAACCTGCCTAACGTCTGAGGACACTCACCGATGACAGGGTCTGGTCTTCGTGTGATGTGTGAGTGTAGGAGGTCGGGCCAGCTGAGTGAGTAAAGGATAGATTACACACAGCACCCGACCGCGTTACACCGTTTATACCCAGGCGAAATATCACAACGTTAACAACAAATTAAATCAAACTACACTTCGTGCACTATTTTTCTGATTGCACTATCTTCTGATGAAAATTAGGCCTCCAGAAGCAAATGATAAATTAAAATACAGACCCAAAACAAGTGAAACAGTTTTCAAATAGTGGTATATTGCTACTGGAGTGGCTCGATGGCCGAAGAGTTAGCGGTGTCTGTTTTTAACGGCTGGATCAAAATTCAAATCCCATTCGGGCTGTGACAAATCCGAGTATTTCAAAGCACGGATGCCAGGAATGGCAGGCCAAGACCTCTCAAAATTGCAATACTATTGAATGAACGAAGGTTTTGTGATTCGCTTTGTTTACGGACGAGAAAGGTAATTCTAAATTACAAATAAAATCAAATGAATCTCACTAAATCCAGATATGTAGAAGGAATTTGATCCTTTAAACAAAATGAGCAAAACATTTGCGAATTCGTGAATCAATAAGCAAAATGTCACAATTGCGTTCTTCGCAATCGCAGGATGCAACATTTGGAAGGCATGAGCTACGACAATCGGAGTGCAGGCAAGCATGCAGGATAAACACACGAAGAGGAGTCTATCAGCAACATCAACAGGTACAGCGAATTTTAATATCGTGTTCTTTCGATTATTTCAGCTCATGTCATGATGTTATTTCTTTATTCGAAAATATGTCCAATAAATAACTTTGCCCTGGGTGGCCACCGGATCGTAGGATCAACGCCGGGCTTGCATACTACGGACCGGGGACAAAATCCCATCCGGGTCGTTCCCTTGTAGCATGGACTGTCTATCCTGCTACGTGGAAAATGAAGTCTTATAAGGCCTGGCTGTGGTAATGGAAAATTATGTTTATGTACACTGACTTATTTTTTTATTTATTTTTTCTCACGGCATTAAAAGCACACATTAAACTTTCTCAAAACATATCAAATTGGCATCTAAACATACCAAATGT
>AXCM01004403.1:0-22962 GCA_000473375.1 Anopheles culicifacies | reverse complement strand
AGTCCTGTGTCTCCAACTATGCTAACGCGAAACTCTCGAAACGTAAAGAGTACTGAAAGCAATCCGGAGAGCATATCAGGTTTAGCCAGAAGTAAATTTAACGGTCCATGGCTGCCACGTCCGAAGACCATTCGGAGCATCCTCTTTTGGGGTTGTTACTGCGAAGATAGGAAGATACCAATGCCTTTCTGCTTGTCTTTCATTTCGGCATCGCTCAAGCTTCGTTATAGCCTTTTGATTTGTAACCTGCCATTGCTGTAACTGTGTCAGCTAAAATTATTTTTTTTGCGTGTTTTGTTTAAACTCGTAACACACACGATCTTTTGGAAAAAGGGCTGAAGCGCTGTATTTTTTACACTTATACAACAATACAATGTTTAGACGATACACAATTATCTATACAATGGCCATACGCTACGAATACATGTCAGGTTGGTGGTAGTCACACAAAGCGTATTTGAAGAAATGGATCAGAGGAACCAAATCGAATCCGACGTTCTTCCACGACAAGTAACGATCTAACACGAAGCGATCTCACCTGAACATATATGTATATTAAGTCCAGAGAGCAGTGCCGGCGAGTGAATTCGATGGTCAAGTAATCCAGCTATTAATAATGTCTGCGCGTTACAGTTACGTTGCTTTAGCGTTTCTAAGCCAAGCAAAGCGCAGCGTCCGTTGTAATCTACCTCTACACTCCAGGAACGCCGTGCAAATCGTGTAAACTTGCGCTGGGTGGACTCCAGACGAGCCTAGGGCCGTGTAGCTGTGAATAAACTTGTATAAAGAAAGAAAAGAATAGCCGGAGCGATGCTAGGGGAGGACAAATCTTGTGCGAACCCGAGTAGTGCAAGACTGTCAAGAGATTAAGATATACATATCGCTTAAATTTCATAGTTGTATTGGAAGGTAGTTTGATATCATCCTATCGTTAGAGAAATCCAGTCTCTTAACGTTGCCCATCGAACTTAGTGTTCCGTTCCAGCTACTTCAAAGCACGGTCTTTATCCTACCGGTCAGCTACCGATAGATTCCAATGCAAAATGATGCTTCACCGCTGCGACAAATGCGCTGGCTGAGTCCTCACACGAGCACATGCTGAACGTTGTGAATGAAAATCGGAATGTGATTGCAGATTCGGGACACGGTCCACTCTCCAATACGGTATCTCTATACCTATGGCAACCTCGATGAGAGAGTGTGATACCGCATCAACCAAGGATTCCAACAGGATCTACATTAATGTGAACGTATTTGGCAGCAAGCTGGGACGCGTTAATCGGTTATTTCAGAAAGGGAAGTTCACGTACCGTTTGATCGTCGGAAAGGTCGTAAAGCGCTGCAGCAGCATGTGTTCTTTTAATAAAACACTTTCACTAGTAGCTGAATGTGTGTTTACAACAGAATTTCCATCCGGTTTAGCAGCCTGGTGACTTATCGACCACGATGCCGTTTTGATGCAATAACAATAGTTTGCATCCGTTCACGTCGCATACCGATGTGACATTTGTTGCCGCGGGACCAAGCATTTTCGAAACAGCTTGCGTTCATTCACAAACGCTCTCCTGGCAGGAACAGCAGCCTTATGGAATTTTTCACATTTTTTTTTCCTAAGAACCGCATTCATCTTTGCATGCAATGCACAGGGATGATCCATTTACTGGGTTAACGCTGTGGAGATCGATACGAGATTCCTCCTGAAGAGCTATGGGATTACAATATATCGTGCATGTGCGCCCTTTCCTGTCATGTTGATCCCGGGTCAATGTACGATATGGTTGGAGTCGTTGAATGTTTGTCTATTTGGGCGGCACGATTCTTTCCATCTTTTCATACACAGCTTGTCGTGTTGATCATTCCGCATAGGTCCTCTGCAAACTCTCCGACCCATTGGCCAAACTCGTATAATGTTATTACACGAAAATGTTTACGGCGACGCGCCCACTTTATGCACAGCACTGAAGCTAACTTTTTAATCAGTTCTTTCAACAACGCTGCATCGTACATGTAGCTTCTAAGACCAGATGCTTGTATTGCCGCTATTCATCGCAGAATCGCAAACCCAAATTCAACTAACGGATGTAGTTTCTCGATCCTAGACAGCACAATTATTCGCATTTTTTGCATCAATGATCCCACGATTAAATCCGGACTACCGAATTCGCCTGGAGTTTATCGATCGCTTTCTTCAGTCCGTCAGGAAACGATAATAGATGACCAACTGTTTCCTCAGCAACACCTCGAAGTGTATGTTGTAGTCGAAACCAATTTTCATCATCGGTGTACCCACAGATTGCAGTTGCTCGTGCTCGTGGTGGCGATACAGGGTTTTACATCTTACTTTTAGACTGGCTGCAACCATTTTTTCTTGTTAGCGGTTTAGTTTTTGAGATCCAAGCCATGGGTTTCTGATTGCGTGCATTTAATTTCATCTGTCAGATTTTCTGACACCTTCAAGATCACATGTTTATAAGCCCCCTGTAAAAGATTGACTGATTATGAGCTGTTGTTTCTATACCGAAATGTTTGTTTTTTACTCATCCGAGACTTTTCTTCTGTAGAATATATCAGCTGAATTGTATGCTAGTTTTTAAAACATGTGTTGAGTGTGGTATTTTAAGTGTGATACGTAAATAGTCCAAATTACATGTATGTAAGAGATTTGTTTGAGATGTGTAGTAGTGGATCTATGGTGATAAACCACCGTATAAATTCTTGTTGATACCTGGCTACAAAATAGGGCTGATGAAATTAAATGCTCCCAATCAAAAGTTTGGAGCGGTTCGGTGGCCGGGGAGATTGAGGCGCCGGTCTTCGAACGGACAGGACCGAGGCTCGAATCCCATTCGGGGCGTTCTCCCGTACGCAGGACTGACTATCCTGTTGAGGGGTACATTCAAGTCACGGAAGCCAGAAATGGCAGGCCAAGACCTCTCGAGGTTGTAGAGCCTTAAAAGAAGAAGAATCATAAGTTCATTGCTTGCATTTCAAAAACTAAGCCGCCAACAAGAAGTTGATTGCGGCGCGTCAAAAAATGGTTGCAGCCAGTCTAAAGTAAGATGTAAAACCCTGTAAAGTCATCATTCGGTCATTCCTTCACGGTGCGAGAGAACACCGGTATATCGCGTGGAACGAGTCGTCTTTATTCGTGTTTTTTTTATTTTGTAAATGTTTGTTGTTCACTTTGTACTGTGCATCGTGTAAAAAGCATCAATGAAAGGTTCATGCCAAGAGTATCCTTAGTGTATTTTACACAGAAAAGATATCACGTGAACACAGCACAAATGAAATGGAATCATATGTTGAATGCGTTTGACAATCTAATATGTGTATATAAAAATCTCTTACTGATATGGTTGGTCTAGATAAATAACTGTTGATGATAATCTTTTTAATACCTACCAAATAAAGATGCCGTTTCTTAGAAATTATTTAACAACCCTAACAATAAGAGATTTTTCCTAAACATACAAGAAGATTTTTCAGTACATAACTACATACAAAGGTAAAAAGTTATGAGGTGTTCAATTTTTACGGGGATCTACTAGTTTTGTATATTTACCAAATGAAAACGATCAATAACAGGTTTATGTCGAATGAATCTTATGCAAAATTTTGGATTTGAAATGGTTACTCTTTATTAGGTGAATTCGAGTGTGCTATAGTAACGCTAAATGTTGTCATAAGTTATCTAGTTATCAACATTTGGTTCTCTGTGGTGTTTTTGCAGAATTAACCAATTTTCTTTTGATTCCGTAAAGATTATCGCCTCGTTCTTTGTTTAGCTTTTCTTGTGTATATTGGTTTTCGATTTCAGTGAAGTTATATTCGTTTATTATTTATTTTAAGATTTATGAGATGCTTTTTAATATGTCGATAGAGATAGAGAGAGAGAAAGAGAGAGGGATAGCGGGAAAGAGAAATATAGCGAGAGCGAGAGAGAGTTTTCTTTGTGATATGAAATGATCCATATGAACTTTTGTCTCACATAGCGTATTGAAAAATAAAAACAAATTATTCAAATAGTGGGGTTAGTTTTACAGTTTACACATAGTAGTCATAGTTTTAAATGAATATCATATACGATAGTATGTTTGCGCTCAATTACTTCTTTTGTTGTACAAAGGTTTTTTTTTAAGAAGCTTTTCGGTACATACATTACATATGCATCGTGTATTTGTTTTAACGCGTTACTGAATATTACACGAGTAGTTTTGAAGGCACGCCGAATTGATAAGAGTTGACTGTTAAAACAATTCGAGCTTTAATTAAATGAGTTTGATGATAGTTTGCCTGCAGTCGCTCCCGTTTAAAAAGGGACACTGTGAAATTTCCTCGACTAGCGCATTATGTTTGTGTGAATGAATGGTTGAATAGCTCATATGGTACAGTTTAAATCGGAAATAAAAGCTTCCCATGTTTTATATAGATAGATTTGTTGAAACTATAGTGAATTTGTTTATGTTTCAAATATCATTTTTAACTATCGTCTTGTCTCACTCTTGCAATGGTAGTTTATTTTTAAATAAATTTAAATTATAGTATAGAGGACTTTTGTTGACTACCTCAAACATAACATGTTGTATAATATTAAAATAACTCGAATGCACTCATATTCTTGGGCCTGTAAATGTCGATACTAGTAACAAAATCGCAAAATTGATTAGTACTGGGATTATCATGTGTTGTTAAAATGGTATTGTCTGGTGTCAGGCCGATGTTTTTTTTTTTTTTGTAAATAAGTTACTTAAAATAGTATCAATAATGATTCACTTAAAATAATCTATAATGCTAAATATTCAATAAATGTGTTTTATATTGTGAGTGGTTTAAGAGTGTTAACTTTCACTAACTCATTGAGTTGATATAATGATTATATTTGTTGATTTTGGTTATTGCAAAGATATTTAAGATCTTTACATCATATTTTCAATTCATAGGCTGTTCGAGCCATCCTGTGGCTGAAGCAAAATATAAAAAGAGCAAGGAAAACAACGGCTGTAGCACAATAATATCACACATTGCCTAGCAGTTTTACAGACGTAATGCATTGTAACGCTCTTGTCAAATTATTCTTAGCAATTACTGCATAGTTATTATTGCGAGAAAACTTGATTAAATAAAATTGTCTTAGTTTTGTGGGACCATTCTTAATGGTGATTTGAGATGATTGACCAACGATGGCACAAGTTGCACATCCATCACATCTACACATGTGTTGTTAATGGCTCATGTGGTGCTACTCTTTGATTTAAATTCATTTAAATTCCCTCTTAAGAATTATAATTTAATGATGGCCTAAACCTAATGTTATGATAGAATTTACTGATGCGTATCGCATTAGTAAGAACGTTTAACTAGTTTTTAATTTGGATCTCTCGAGTTTAAAGCCTAAATACAAACTAAATTATTTATCTTGTTCGTTCCATTTAGTTTCCACTTCGTTTGTGTTAGATTCTCATTCATTTTTGTTTTTCAAACAAACGTGACCGTTATTCTCAATTTATTGCCGAGTTAAGGTAATGGACAAATATGATGAAGTATCTCCATCCATTAGTATAATAAAGATAAACAGTGAATGAATTACGGAAACATAACTAGGATTATTTGTAAACGGTTGAGACAAACCAAACATCAAATTATTGGAATTAGCTAGAAATTTTCGTAACACGAAATTTGGTTTTCTATGCACTAGGCTTATTGCGTTGCTTAGTTTACTGAAGTCGTTCTACACTACCATTCTAAACATTCGGTTATTTGATTAAGTGTTATGGGAGCAAATTTGGTCTGAAACCATCCTTTTCGAACAAGGACTGATTATCTGACTGAGTAATACGGGTAATAAATCTAGTAAGCAAATAAAAGGTATGTAAGATCGAATAGTTTGACACACCAATGAATAAACCGAAATGCGTCCTTCTAGTATTAAATGTAACCGTCAAATCATTGTAAAAATGAGTGCCACTATGTCTTATAGTAAATAGTGCGTTGCTCTTAATCGGTTTATTCTCCTATCAAGAGATCAACTGATGGCCCGTCGTCTACAACAATTTACTTCTGTTTAATGTCTGTTCAATTGCAATTAAAAATATATCACCTATCGAACTAGTCAGTATGACTGATTTGGATCTTGCTACTACAATCCTTTAATAGGGAAGGTAGAAGATTGTAAATGTATCTACTTTTATCTACAAACAGCCTTTATATATATTGACGCGAAATTTTTTCAACTAGTGTTTATCTTCCTCATTAGCATTAGCCAGAAGGACGAAAATTGAAACAATGCACTATTCCACTAGTCGATTTTGCTAGTCTTTATAATTATATTGTTCTCTTGGAGCATCGAGTTGGATTTTGCTGGCGATGATGAACGTGAAGATGGACGAGATGATGAAATCAGATGCGGTGGTAGAGACGTAGAGGATCCCATAGTATTCACCGGAACAATTGGTGATGAGTCCGTCGGTTTTCCATTTTTGAACGTTGGAAGATTTACAATTGAAGAGGGTAACGGACTAAACAAAACCGTGACCAACTTGCATAGTAACGTGCACAGGATTGCTTCATGAACAACGGCAAATATGCGGTAGTTGGAACCTTCAAAGGGATCTTTCAGTGCTGGACACAGCATGTGGTTAAGGTTAACTTGCACTGGCTGTAAATAAAACGAACGGAGATAAATGTCATGAAAAGCAGCAATGCTTGTTAAGGATTGAATATAAAATGTTAGACTGATGCCAAATGTGGCGGTATGATAATATTAACTGGCAAAGCGTCTTTTGAAAAGCAATACTATAGATCTGTTGGTGGTATTGGTGTATCGGTAGAGTTAATTACTTACAGTTGCTACAACTTGAAGCACTCCAAAGTGATAGATTATTAAAGTAGCGTAGCCTATAATATTCCAAGTGAAATCATTTAGCGCTTCCATGTTATAAACTCCTGCAATGTCATGCAAGATGGATTAATATAAAAACCACACGTAAGGGAATGCTTTCTGAAGTGGTTACCTCCAATTCTCAATAGGAATACGGGTATTATACACATAAGTGCGTGTTGAATCCAGTATATCGATGATTCTAGTGGCAGCTGTCGGCTGTCGGTTTCCGGAAACATGAATGCTAAAAGTGGTCCATTTAAAAAGTTCATCTGCAGCCGAAAGAGCACCGTACTGCTCTTGGTCGGCTTATTGCACGCTAAAAGATATATCTAAAAATTCATGTAAAAATAATGTTGGTGAATGTTTGGGAATGTGAGATCTGCACAGTCATTTACCTGCATGATAGTAGTTATGTGACATGGATTTAAAATGTAAATCACTGTACGGGTAGCGAATTTGAAGCCTAGCTCAACTCCCAACGTAAGCGTCATAGTAACAAGTAGAAATTGCTTTCCCCAGCTGGGTATAACAATGTCTCCAGGGGTAACCATACCGCGACCTGATACCGTTTGAACACATCGCTGACAATGAAATTCCTCTGCCATTCCGCTGGCAATTGAAGCAGAGGAAAACGATCGCTCTCGATGGTGGGGCATCAGTAAATCTCGCGGTTCTGTGTCAATTAGATTGCGCTGGTAGTGTAAATGGTGAAGATTATGATTGCTGCTGCTAAGCGATCTGTTCACACCAAGGGCACAACCAGTCGCTCGATCCAGCTGTCGGTAGGTGATCGGTTTCAACCTGCTTATAGAACACTTGATTGCGATCAGGCATAACGGTATAATGACGATTGTTTCCATTAGCTTTCGGCTAGGTGACAGGTAATCTGCACATTCCGGGCCAGTATTACGTGGGACAGACCCGTTAACGCCATCGTATGCCCAACTGAACTGCATTCTGAATAGCTGAAAATAGAAAAACTTGCTATCACCAATTGTAGCTCACGGTATGTGAAATGGTCCATACTTACCGTGAAACGAATGTATTCTTTGTGCGATATCCTATACCAATCGACTATACCACGGAGTCTTGCTGATGGCACTGTACATCTGAAAAAAAGACAGACGACGCAACGATACTATGAATCGGTACTACATACGGTTGTGATGTCATCAGTTAACATTATTAGATTACAGGTTCCTTGTAATGTGCATTGGTAGACAAATTAAATTAGCATCGACATGGTTTAGTTTTTTTTTTTTTCAAGGGGTGTGTTCCCAAACCAAATCGATAAAAGGCCCATGTGGCACCACTCACGTTCAATTAATTAGACGTTCAATTGTTAGAGAAAATGCATTAAACAAAGAGTCAAATACTAAGAGAGCAATAAAAAGTACAATACATAGTATAACCTAATAACAAATGCATGATACTGGAGAAGTTCCACTTTCGATAAATAATTTTAATTTTAATACACTTTTCAAAGTGTCTGTTTTACGCCGATTTTGATAGCGAAGGGTATTTTGAACGATAGTGTGAAATTGAATGAAAGCTCAAATGAACCGAAACATGGAAGAAAAAATCCAAAAAAAGAAACACTATCTCAATAATGTACTGTTTAGCTCCAGAACTACTCGATCATTTAAACCACTCGACTCTCAGTATCAATAAATCACGAAAGAGTTTTTTTTTGCTTTGTTTGACGGTTTGAGAAAGAGATCAGGGGATACAAGTCAGCAGCAGTTAGCTTTTTTATATTTTTTTGACAAAAAAAGTAAATAGTAGTGGTTATTGACAAACCATCGGCCAAACCAAGAATGTAGTTGTAGTTGTTGTGTAGAACAAACAGACTTTTATAAGCAAAGAATAGAATTAACCAAAGTGTACAACACTCTAGCCTTACCTTTGTTTTCTAGTTACAAATAAAAATTATGGATTTAACAAATTGAGATGTTCCGTTTTATTTTAGACCCTTATAAATTGTTAATTAAACTGTTCACTGCACAGCAGCTAAAACATACTGCAGAGCAAAAACTTAGCTGATAGAACATGGCACTCGACTTTTTCCGACTATCTTTCCCTATCTATGGACTGCGGCTTAATACGACTATGTCTGCTGTTATTGTGTTATCACTAGAATAAAATATGCCAGTGACGTGAGTAACGGCTATCAACAATAACTGAATGTTTACGTTTAGTCCAAGATTTGCTTGCACTTTCTAATCTATGGAACGGACATACCCGTGTGTTGTTCTGTTTGGTCAAACCTTGTGAATATACATGTTGTAATTTATATTAAACATGCAGTATTATTTAACAATACGGTATGGTCGATTCATAAAAAAACAAATACAAAAAACCAAGAAAATATCCATACATACATATGAAATAATCAATACGTAACGTAAAAAAATGTTTTTCTATTATAATTTTTCATTTACCTTACCGAATGGTTTACCCAGTAAGATTTGGTACAAGACCTATGCGTTCCCAAAATTCTCACATAGAAGCGTAACTACATGGATTTTACTTCATGTAATTTCTCACATTACAGCGCATGCATACAATTAGAAAATGTTTTGTAATTATTCGGTATAACGCTGCACTAACAATGCGGTAAACACCTAAAAGGTTATGGTAATGTTTATGCACCACTCATCAGCTGTAAGAATATAATGCTTACCACCATCCCAACGACATTTCAAAAAAAATCTTTTATTCTCTAGTGAGAAGTGCTGGTTTTTTTATTCATAAAGAAACGACCAGACCATATTGCTTTCTACCATAAGTGCTGGTTAGCCTGTGCAAAATTGCTGTGATATGAAAATGTGCAATGCAATTTGAGATGTTTTTAATAAAATGAATGAAACATTTATTTTGATCTTCGCTGCGCATTTTCAAGGCAGGTTGCAAAACAATTTAAGACTGTACTATTTGTAGCAGAGGTAATTGTAAAAAAATGTAATTTTTCTATCGTCTGTTCGGTCTTGCACATGCAAATATTTTCTGTCTTCCTATTAGTTGAATTATATACTATTTGCATGAATCAGTTTCTTCAGATTGGATTGGAGATCTCAACCTAAGTACTGTGGGATTGAACTTTATCCCTAGCAAAATATGGTTGAACTTTATTGGAGTATTTACATATACATTGATTTTGTGATGTCTTGGTTTTTCTGTACTTGTGCATTATTTACATTCAAAGGTCCGATAGTGGTTTTATGGTTAGAGCTAACATTACGATGACATTACTCATATCTAAAAAGTCAGTCCTACCTATGAGGAACACAGTTCAATAGACATTTTGACCACACTGCGTATGTAATTGAGTTTGTCGAATAAAATTATAAGTATTTGCTCGAATGTTTAACACTATTCACAGACTCATAAAAAATCGATAAATCAATGTATTATCATCATTCGTCGCTAGCATCCTACCGTCTGTAACGAACCAATTATGCGTTGATACATAATTGTTTACAACACTAGAAAACTTATTTCAGTTTTCAAGACATTAAAGCTTGAATTATTTACATGGGAAAAAGGACATATTTTTGGTGGTTAATTACGGCATAAATAAACAGGGTTTGAACGTTCGTTGAAAATCATTCGGTTTTTGTTGAATTTCTACAAACGATATATTTGAACCTAACATAATATTTGCATGTTTGCGTCAAGAATTTACATTTTATCGATCGTTAAACGAAACAGTAGATCTAAACAAATCTTTCGGCATGATGCAGCCCACATTCAATTCACAGATCGATATTTCTTCGCTAATTTGACGGATACCGTCTTAAAATTTAAGTTTTCTTATTTATGGTACGACCTACTCCATTGTTTGTGAGTCTTCCCAGCTTTGTGAGAGTTGTTGAACGCCAGACAACCAATCAACCAACCGACTATGAGCTACATACGCCAAAGTCGATGAAAATTTGCCGAAAAGACAAATATTCTTTCATCTAATACGGCCAGACAGTCATACATTAACAAATATTCTTCCTTTTCAATACGCCACCTAACAGATACAGTTACATGTTATAGGGGAATCGAGTTATCAATACACAGCGAATGGAAATTTGCTGCTGTCCACTGTTTAATTAAAACGAAATACATGCATTCCAAACCGGCGTTGCAAACGGTGAAAAATGAGAAGAATAAGCAAATGGCAGTGCGATTCAATGCTTCTCTATTTTTATATGCATTTTTCTTCCTTGCAATAAGGTTATTCAAAGGCTGTACACTGTTTTTGTCGCATACCGACGTATGACGTCTTGAATTGGAGGGGGAAACTTTAATTCCAAACAGAAAGGTAACAGATATGATAAATGCGTATATTTGCAGTGCGTCTTTACTGTAAATATGAAAATGTACGTGTTTTTAGTGATAATTGTGTATTATGTACTACTGCTTTTATGTTACAGGCAAAAAAGTTCCTGTTTGTTAGTGAAAAAATATCAATTTGTAATTATATAAACTTATGCCGTTGTAAATGTATATAGATTTTTATTTACCACATATCCGTCGTATTTAGGTGTTATTCATTTTCCGTCACCGTATATTTCCATATTGATCCAAGTAATCAAATCACCAAGAATAAGTGAGTCACCGCATCTTTGAAATCTGTTCTTTTGTTGTGGGCACTACTGATGTTCCTGATACAACTGTTGGTACATTGCTATCATGGAACCTTGATTAACTCACCACTGTGAAGCACTTTGCATTAAGCATTAAACACTTAAATAAGAATATTTGCACAGCACTTCGAATTTATGAACGTATAGCTGACCTTAAAACATAACAAAAACATATACACATTACACAAACATTAGGTACGCTGCATAGAATACCGTATTAAATAAGTTTAGATCAGCTGTAACTACAAATCACCAATACTTGCATTGCACTTGTGTTGACATTCATTGCATTTATAGTTGCACCATAAGTCTGCCGAAGGGGAATAATATGACCAGCGTTACAATTTTACCTTTTCACCTTTTTTTTAACCTCAATCTAGTGAAAATGGATTTTCATCATAACATGTGACATTTTTCGTTGGATCGATTTGTGATGCACGACATTATTTTATGATTGCATAAAATTTACTTCAGATTGTGGCGAGAGAAAAAGACTAAGAAAGTAATACCACTTTGCAAACATTGAAAATCTATTTAATCACACTGGTTCCGGTGCCATCAACCAAGGAGCTTGATAGCTCGGTTTGTTGTTGAGCCCCGGGAGAAAAATTGTTCCGAGTTCTAGGCACTGAATTGAGTTGAAAAAGTAATGATTGCTATTGGACTATGTTGAAACTGGTACAGTCTTAATTGTTCACTTGGTTATTGACCGAATGTAAATTAATTACCATCCGTTTCGGCCTGGAAAAGGGCAACTTAAGCAAATGTGAAACAAGGAGCACTGGCTCTGCCCCGGGGATAAATATTTTTCGAGTGAACTAACTGTGGTGCGTTCACTTATCACTCTTTTTTCCTATGCTAGCTCAAGTGAAAAACTAAATTCTTCGAGGCCACTTACTATGTATGTAGTTGGAATTTTCTCACGGGGATGTTAGCGAGAAACAAAATCGATTGGTGAGCAAAGCAATGGAGAGCAAATGGAGAGTTGATGCATTTCGGGGAGAACAGAGCAAATGAACTTACTAAGGGACGCAATTGGAAATGACATCGGAACCCGGTAGCATGCTCAAATAGATGAGCAGGTGTCGTGAGAATTATGAGAGCATAAATGTACATGAGAACTTTGCGGTGGCTTTTCGGGAGCATAAAATTGGAAAAAAGAGAAAATCACTGCACCACTACTATTCTATAGGTAGGACATATGTTATCGGGAACAAGCTATACGAGATACTCGGTGGGTTTTTGTTCTTTGAGTTTATGTTTTCTATATGAATGAAGTTTGTGAACAAGCTTACCATTTTATACTTTTAGTACTCTTACTCTTATAGGCTACTATGAATATATTTACGAAATCAGGGCACTTAACAAAGAAGCTAAATGATGGTAGCTATTTTTTATTGTCCTATTCATTTTTGTACAGCAGCCGTGCGGCAGACGAACTAATATAAAAGCTAACTACTAAAAATATAAAATGTACCATAGTGTAATAAATTTGTTAATTACGTAGTCTTTCAAAATCTGTTGGTAACAAATGTTAAACATTGTTGTTATGTTACCGAATATCGCCCTTAGAAAATTCAGACACGTATTGGTCTTTAGCCTACATCTTGCATGATTAGTTTGTAGCTTAACCGTTGCACCATGACTCATGAAAATGATATTTCCATACATAATGATTTAATCGGCAGTTATGAACGCAAACGTTATAACATGTTCCTTAAACTATTTTACCTTAAACTTAAATTTTTGCTAGGTTACAATTCACTTTTGCTGCTAGATATTTTCTTCCTGAACCCGTGATAATTTTAAATGTTAAATGTTTATTCAACATCTAAGAAACCTTAACAATTAGAAGACTAAATCCAGGTCATCTAGGTTGGATGGGTTGTGTGGAAAACAGTTATATGTCATACTTTTTAATTGACTGCATTTTTCAGGGTTTACTTGTGAATGTGAACCATATTCTTCGTTGCGTAAAAAGCAACAAATTATCCCAAAACACCGCGCATATTGGTACTGCATTTTGGTAATCCAATAATCCAATAATAATTCAACGTTACAGGTTTCGAGACATGCAATACCACTGTCGAGGCACAATCGTTTTTATATATGATAATTTGATTATATTTTCAATAGAATAGGAAAATGAGAATTGTACTCGATTTTCTGATTCAAATATTTTTGTTTTCTAACGGCTTGAAACAAAATTCTTCCGTAAAAAACTATTCACAACTTTGAATTTCAATACGACATCTTAAATGCAAATGCAATAAGGAGCGGAAATGATTGTAAAAGGGAGCAAGTTAATTTTAAGCTGAGAGTAAAAATATCCTCGACTCTCCGGGTTCTTAGACGAATATGGTTTCTTTAAGCTCGAACAGGTATTAGCTACAATTCTAAAGATTTGATCTGTTCTAAAGAACAACTAGATTTATCTTCTTCTTCTTCTTCTTCTATATATAAAAACCACTTACTGTTATCTTCTTCTTCTGTGGCTTTACAACCTCGAGAGGTCTTGGCCTGTCATATCTAACTTTCGTGACTTGAATGCACCCGTAACAGGATAGTTAGTTCTGCGTACGGTGGAACGGTCCGAATGGAATTCGAACCACGGTCCTGCCCGTTCGAAGACCGGCGATTCTATCTCCTCGGCTACCGGGACGCCCCATAGCGAATTACTAAGGCCACAGGACACCTAGCGACATGTAAAGTATCCTTTATCTTTGCTCCGTATTTCTTCTAATTTCTAACAACCATAGCAGTAAGAGATTTTAAAATATATATCAAAAATGATTTATCAGTGTAAAGTGAGCAGAAAAAAAAGTTTTTTCTTATAATGGGTGTAATTTTTGGGGTAAAGATAGGTTTATGGGGATGAGCACGTTTAAAATAAAATTATATTGTGCAGCACTTGCTAGTGCAGTTTCACAGCGTGAAGCAAGATCCAAGATCCAAAACTACACGCGTAATTTTATTCTGAACAGATTTCTACTTTTTAATACTAGGATCCACATCAGTGATCAATTATCAGTCCAAAGACTGCCACACTACATTACTTTCGGAGTAAAAATAGTTCCACCCTAATAATTTAGATGTTTAATTTGTTCGCCAAGCCAACGAAACTTATAGCAAAAAGTATTATTGTATAATATACTAGTATACGTTTCTTCTCCTTCTTCAATAACTAAATTAGACACTACAGTCTCGAGTACCAGCCATTCACGCGTAGTGCGATTAAATTTCGCACAAATAAATTTGGATCTATTTACTTTTAGTTAGCTTCTTCATACAGTGTTGACCTGCAGGAATGCAATAACAATCATGAAATAATCGACACACATAATGAAACATTGCAGAGTAGCTCAAAACGATACCTTTACAACCCTCTACCTAGGGAAGTTCGCTCGTTCAAATGAAATAATTCATAGCTAAACATTGAAATGTTTCACCACGCGTCTTTTTCGGTTTGAATTTCTTGGTTGACAGTTTTAATTCGTCTTTTTTTATTATCCAAGTACAGTCTTTACCGGTTTCGGTTCTGTTAAACATTCTAAACAGTTCTTCAGTAATCTTCATTCGCATCTTCATTACCTCCTGTAAGTTAATCTTCATTCGCAATAACTATCTGAGGTAGTTGTAAAAGTTTATTATTATAAAAGCTATTTTGAGAGAAATTGATTAAACAGAGAAAATTGAGATCGAGAACATAGTTGAGCTAGTTTGTCATGACGTGCTGGCGTCATTCTATAAGAATTATGTTATTTTTGTTTTTTTTTTCGTTCAAATGCTTAAACAATCTTTGTAAACGAATATCGTTAAAATTGCTCAACCCCTCATACTTTCCAAAATAGGACACATAGGTATATCTGAAGAAGTAATTGCGTGGCACAAATCCTATTTAAACTAAAGAGTATTCTGTAAAATTAGACTGTAACTTTTCATGTGTTTTATTAGTTCAGCTGACGTACAAACGGGATTAATTGTGGTCATTTTTTATTGGTTCTTATTATTCTTAATTTGTTGTTTGTTTTATCGATACATCCGGCCATTCTTGTTTTTCTTTGTGTATGGCTCTACAACCTCGAGAGGTCTTGGCCTTCAATTTTTGGATTCCGAGATTTTATTTTACTCGCAACAAGATGGTCAGTCCTACGTACCGGGAGAACGGCTCGGATGGGATCCGAAACATTATCGTGTCGTTTGAAGACCGGCTATTTCCTCGACCACCGAGTTGCTGCAGATTCTAGTAATACAATTTAGCTTTTATTTAACGTTAACACTAAATGATGATTCAGCCAGTGATTATCGCTCATGCGTCTGCGACTCGCACGCACCTCCGGACACAGTCATACAGTTTCATCAACGGTGCGCTTCTAGACGCAGCATTTGTCAAAATCTATACATAATCAGAAATTGCTCGCACAAGCGGCCCTAGGCTTTATATAACCACTACTTTAATTTTGCATGTTATATCCTTAGCAATTATTTCGTTAACATTAATGCTACCGCCTTTTATCAACAAAGCATCAGCTTTGATTTTATTCATTTATCAAATTGGCGCATTAAATTGTTCGGCTTTTTATGGCTGACAATATGTGTAGAAATAATTATAAATGTACCAGGTAACATTTACGTAATGTACTTAACACTAAATTTTAAATTTAAAATCACAGAGAAGTGAAAAAATCCCAAATGAAGCTCATCATAAAATGCACAAGTACAAATACGCACATTAACACACAAAACGTATTTTATTGATTATGATGATCAAAGTCGGTAAAGAGAGTAGGTGGGCTCGATGGTTTGACGCGGTAGACATATTGAAACAAAATTTGACGTTTATGGGTTCGATTGCGATACGTCTATATGTTCACACACACAACGATATAGCAACTGTTTGTGAAGGTCGGAATAGACGCTTGCTACAAGTCCCATGAGACTTTTGACAGCTCCTGCTTTCCTTTGTTCTCGAATCCCAGCCTCGTAACACAGTTCCATGTGTTACGAGCTGTGTAAACTTCGAAAGCAACTGGGACGCAACTGACAGCGTGCAAGAACAAAGGAAAATTGACAGTTTCCAAGCGTCCCATGGGACTTGTAGCAAGCGTCTGAGACTTTCGCACACATACATTGACAAAAGATCGAACCCATAAACGTCAAAATTTTATTTCATTTTTCTACAGCGCAGCTGTCAAATCCTTAGGAATGAGCCCATCTAGTCTCTTTACCCACTTTGATGATGATGTTAAGCCAAAAGAAGAAGAAGAAGAAGAAGAAAGAAAGAAATTGTGGACAATAACATCGGTGTTCAAAAGCTTAAAAGTAAAAGTTATCGTCACTCTTTAAAAGTTTTGCTCTAACTTGACAATTGCATATTCTTGTTTCTAATGTTTGGATCGCAAATAACAGCTAGCGCGTGTTTAGTTTAGTTAGTTGTTGAAGATTGGGCCAATGTATTCGGCCCAAGGAATAACGTTAACGAATAACGATGGCTGCCATATAACTGCTCCTATATTGAGGATATGGAAGGATCGGTAGGATCAAGCGCACTATAACACAATAACGGGTTCTAAGATGTATAAATGTAAAAAAAAAATATATAATTCTCCAATAACGACATTCTGCACCGATCGAAACGATGCAAATATGTGCCATTAGTTTGGTATTCTTTATTGAAACCATTACCCATTATTGAAACACGGAGAAATGAAGTAAGAGTGCACGTTTCGACATTCTCATGAGCAACAATAAGCAGGTTAAAGATATCACTTTGTGTGTTTATTCCAAAGTTCAAACGTTCCAATAAAGGAACGGAACTCAGTAGGTTCGTAACGAACTTTTCATCACTAACGTGAAGCAATTAGACTACGAAACTCGAAACTATCATATGCAAAATATACAACTAGTTCAGAATAAATCATTACTATAATCAAATCGAGCACATCGAAATGCGAAAAAGGAATGTTTTTACATACTTTTCGAAAAGTCTGTAAAACATAAAACGAACAAATATTAAGAATAAAACCGGGTTTACATACCAGAATGGCAGCACCAGAACGCATCTTCATTACACGCAGGGTACACTTCTGCGGCCAAAAAACTATGAAAATGTCATCGTTATCACGTTTTTATCTCAACATTTGCATCCTGCTGTGCCCAATGTGCAGTTTCATTTGCAAAGGCTAAGTATATTATGCCGAGAATAAGCTTCGTATAAGAAGCTGAAAATGAAATTGTCGGTGATAGACATTTGTTAGCTTACAGTGAAATAAATGTAGAGCAGCCAAAATTCACTCATGTTAACAAAAACCTATCTTGCCTGTCATCAAGCTGCGTGCTCATTTGGTGCACTGACCTTAAATTCTATAACGGCAGGTTTCATTCTCTCAAGTAGTGTCTGTAACTTTAACGTTATGGACACCAATGTCAAATGACTTTAGTAAATGTGATGTGTTATGTAAATATTTGGCTCGGCAGAAAGGTTTTTCACGTAAAACAATGGCAATGGGTTTGACAGCTTTGTCTGTGGTCTGGGAAGCTGCATGCTTTGAATTTTGGATTATAGCAGTTGCCATAAGTTTATAGAGATCGCCTCGAACAAGCTTTTAAAATGAATGGGTCTTGTCTTAACTAGTTTATAGCACAAAAAGCTTCTATTTATTTCACTGCTAGTAGTTCACCGTTCTGCCATCGACAATTCGCATATCTCGTATTACAGCGTATTTCGTATACGAGTGCAACAACACACAGTTAGCATCATTCCTTATTTGGTTGGACTCTGAACTCTAAGCTGTTAAATGTCCAGATTCATACATCTGTGAATTTGCAAATGATTTTAGATGGTTAGTGAATCAATCAATTGGTGGCAATCTTTTTTGCTGGTTTAGTATTTTCCTCCGTTTTCGATATAATTGCCACTTTACACATGCCGCTTTGAATTTAAAGAGATTTTCTGGGGCCGAAGTTTTCTTTCAATGGCAAACAATTTTCTGTTGGATTATAATTCATACATGAAACTTCTTTGAAATTTTATTTCCACGTACAGTTAACAAAACTCTCTTCTTCTTTATGAAATTACTTGAAACTAATACATGTACACATAAGTGGATCTTACAACACAAACGGCGCAATCCGGCAACGGTAATGAGGAACAAAATTCAACGATCTGACATAAATCTTAACCATAAAGCATGATTTTTACAGTTGATTTTACTGAGCATGTTGATTCAATTTCTGTCGATTTGTTGTTGTTGATAATGACCCTCGCTGTTGATGGTGTAGTATTGGATAGCGTAATACGTATGTTGTATATCGTTGTTTTTGTTGGTATGGCAGTATCTTCATCATCGTTATCATCTTTTCCTCGAAGAAAGCATGATAGTCCATACTATATTATTAACATATTTTGCCCTTTTTTACTCCATCCTTCGAAGATGGGATTTTACATGGATTTGTTTCACATTGCTCTTAACAATTGACTTAACTAGTATTGAAGCGATTAATAGCTTGTTTGCTTCCCTTTCATAAGACTTGTTGATCAAAAGTTAGTACATTGCATGGGTCGGATCATAGAAGTGTGGTCGTGTTGACTATATCATAACTGGCGCATATTAATTGTTACTATAATGACCTTTGCCTATAACAACATGTGCATCATGAAATGATGAGTGCAATACTTACAACGTGGTTTATTAGCTACAAATTTCGTTAAACTATAGCGAAAAAACCAACAGGTCCTATTAAGCTAGGGGATATCTACAATCACTAAAGGACGGTTGTTGTCGAGAATGCCGGAAGATTACTGATAACCGTTGAACTGGCCGTTTCCTCCATATCCACCATTGTTACCATTAGCTCCATTTCCAGTACCGACATCTTCATAGGTGATAGTTGGACGATATCCATTTTGGTCGGCTTCATAGTTTACAACCTACGAAAAGAATTTGAAGATGAGCTCATATGTTAATGCCTTGGATTCGTTATATGTTTTACAAACATGAATAACAACAGTTGGAATAACGTTTCAACTTTGACAACATACACCAATACAAACTAATTACAAACCGTAATACATATGTTGAAAAACGTGTTTACTTACTTGCTTGCGACCGTCGGGAAGGAGGACATAGTAGCGTCCAACGGTTCGGTCGCCATCACGAGACTCCATGTGTCCGAAGTCGTTTCCGGAGGCGAAATCCTGTACGTTGTATTCGAATGAGTATTTGGCAGGTTGAGCATTAGCGTCCTCGTAGTTGTATCCACCATTTGCTCCGTTTCCAGAGGGGGCTCCGTACTGCTGGGATGGCGCGGGATAGTTTCCTCCGTTGGAGGCCGTGGGGTAGTTGTAACCATTGTCGTTTGAGTTATAGTTGTAACCGTTATTCCCATTGAACGACTGACCGGGAGGCAGGTAGTTGCTCGACGGCGAGGAAAACCCGTTGCGTTGGACTGGCGGCTCGGCAGTGGCTAGAGCAGCCAAAAAGATTGCAGCAACAGCAACAAACGCCTGTAAATTGTATGAAGAGCAATGAGTCTTTACGGTTTACGGTATAGAAGTGAACTGAAATATTTTGTGTGTGTATTATTCTAACAAATGAAACTGGATAGCTAAGCTGCTCAATAGGTTTCGGTGTGAAGTGACGATCTTTCCGTATATTACTGATTCAGTCACCTTCACCGTTTGGTGATTGGCGTCACGGTTGCGGGCGCTTGTGTTTCACAAGAACTGTTTTTGCTTGCTTGTCTACTCGTGTGTGAGTTATTTTTTACATGATTTTGCCTCAATTTACGTCACATAGTCAATAATGATCAACAATGGGTGGATCAGGAATAATTTTAAGTTGTTTGCAAGATTGACCTGAAACATTTCATAATCCGTGTGAAACTATTTGCAAATATTTCTGTTATACAGAAAGCAAAACGTTTAACGATTTTTTTTCATTAATCATAATATTTAAAAAAAAATCTTCAAACAACAACATTTCCATCGCTTTACGCATTTCAGCTGTTTAGGTTTGTTCAACCGTTTGAATAGCAAACGATTCAAAGGATTTTTTGACAAAAGTTGTATAGGCAAACTTGTACATTTTTATACAAACCATAAAAAACACGTTGTATATGGTAGAAGATTACCGGAGCACATTGTGAATGTTATGATAACATTATTAAGTTCTAATAATAATCTACAGTAATGTTGTTGTTTATTACTCAAGCATGATATTTTTAATACTTTTAAACTATATTCAGGGAAACGTCCTACAGTTTTTTATAACAGCTTGTAACATTTTTAAAATGTACTTCTCAGAACTCTTTTAAGTAACCTGATGTTTTCTATTACATAACAATAGTTATATTTCCGAGGTTTGATCAATAACAAGTAAAAAGCAGGACATCGCGCTATGTTCTGCGTATTTACTGCAATTCTGGTTAAAACAGATCGTTCACTGTACACTCTCACACTAATCACTATTTCAGACCAATTATCAAATTTGTTCTTAGCGTCTTTTTGTAAAATGTATTTACAATTTTGCTTTATACCTTCATTTTGAATGTTTACGAAGAGGAAAATAATGTATTGGATAATTAAACCGTTCACAAAACACTGCACTTTAGAGCAACGAGCTCGATGTTAGAGTTGATGTTAGAATATCTGGTTAGAACAAAACACAAAAACAAAGCAAACAAATGTGAAACTTTGCTTGGCTAGGCACTGGTTGTACTGCGCTCGAGTTTGTGCTCTTGATGATGGTTAATTTGTTTATGGGTTGATACAATCATATCTGCGGTATATATACGTGGTTTCGGCGCAAGATCACAAAATGTGAGCTGTCTGTACTTTCGGCCCAACAAAGTTTACTAAGTAAATGAATCTTCTTTGAAATTGCTGTCTCTTTTTGGTCAATGGCTTATAGCAAGATTCGGTTGGCCGCAGTTACTACGGGAAGCGGGCATTTTCGCGCCATCTAAAAGCGTACCGAGAAAGGCTTCCAAAACCGAGCCCCACGCTGAAAGATGAGTTGGGTGAGAAGGAAGGAATGAATGAATGAACGAGCATGGCCATCGCGAAACGCGTGCATCTCGCTTTTGAAAGAAACATAAAAAATGGCTGCAAATCTAAAAAATGAATAAAAACTAGAGAACGTTCGCCGGCTGTGCATCAGTGGCTGTAGAGATTGAAGAAGATCAAAAGAGAATGGAGTACTCATCAGACCACTCTCTGAAAGGAAGGGAGTACTTCACGAGCACTAGTCGCAACACGCGCTTGTCATGCGCAAAGGGAAGGAACCCGAGCTCGACCCGAAAGCTAAGCCTAAAAAAAACTGTTTGGCGAGAACCTCGCCGTTTGCATCTTCAACATCGCATCAGTTTAAGAGATTATCAGACACCTTAACGAAGCTCTCACTCATTGTCCACACATCCGTATCAGCGTATTGCATTAAGATTAGGTCCAACAGAATCTGTAACAGAACAGAGCATGGGAAATGTATATATGTAAAGCCTTAACAGTGCATTGCAACCTGTTTGCTTAAAGCTTTCATGTGTTTTGTATGCCAAGCTTATTACATACGATACACAAGCTACTGTGTACGAAAAGGTGTAACTAATCATTCATTGTAATGGTTCATTCTTTAGGCATTTCAGCAAAACTAAAACATTGACTATGCGCTGCATGTAACATATTGTTGTTTTTTTTAACGTAATGATCAAGTATTTTTTTAATTTTGCGTACAAATGTGTCAGTGTTTTCGAATATTAAATATACTCATTTAATCATGGCGACTTGCATAAAAATCTGCACACCAAGTCTTCACGCTGCATTATGCTACAATACTGTTGAAGAGAATACATCCCTTGTAATAATGCTTAAGCCATTTGTTATACGGGTTTTAAGTGATAGTTGTAAAATTTTAAGTGTCAACTTAAACCATAGTTTTGTAGCTTTTCACTTTTAACGAACTTTAAAGTATATCAAGAACTTTCGATAAAGTAGATGTGTTCATCTGTGTTAAAGAAACGTTTTATACAAGAAGTATATCCAACTATCGCAGTATTAACGTGTCAGCGTGTTGAATGTGTAAACACCTCAGAGAATTGGTTTTTTCGAAATTAGTTTGATTGGCCTTAAAGTAGGATCATTCAAATTGTTATTATAATTTTTGCAAAGCTATTTTCAACAACAATCACCATCATTATTACGCGTACTGTTTTTTTTTTTTTTTTGTAGCAACATTGCGAGTATAGACGACATCATGATACTGGTTTTCACTGTTCAGTGTTGGTCCGTGTAAATGTTTAGGTAATTACTAATTAATTCTTTTGACCAAATGGAACGCTTCATTCCTCTCTACTTGGAGGAATGAAAATGGAGCGGCAATTTATTTAAGACGATTACGGTGATGCGATACCCGTCAAGAGCTCTGCAATAGCTTCAGGCACTGTAGATGA